>JNEK01003033.1:0-64621 GCA_000697295.1 Mucor indicus B7402
CTATTGACATGAAGTTTGAATTTTATAAGTGTACCTATATGATGAGCTACTTAAGTTGATTTACGAGCTTCTCGTCTTTTTTTTCTTTTTTTTTTTTTTTTTTTTTTTTTTTTTTTAGATGAGATGGAATTTCCTTATCAGGATGTGTGTACAGCGATAAATTTTTTATGATAATGGAGAAAAGAGTATACTATACTGTTAGAAACTGTTTTAATAATAATTTTATTAGAAGGGCAGGGCTTAATTAAAGATAAAAATATACAAGAGGTTTTGTTTAATAGGTACTGCTGTTGTTTTTGATTTAGTTACAATTAGAAGCTAAATCTCCAATAAAGGCTAAGAGTCATTTGTAGACTTTGAAGTGTAATAACTGTACAAGAAGTTAACTCTATTCTTACTCCATAAGAAGCTCAAAAAATTTAAATGGTCCTGTCTTGGCTACCTTGCTGTATTAAGCTGTAACTTTCTTGTTATATTTCTAGCTACTATGTTCTTAAGGGGTGATTTATCGTTTAGTTTTTAAATACCTCACTGACAAATTGCTTTCCTATCTACTTACCGTCTTTATTTTCGTCTTCCATACGCGTTCCTTTGTTATTTAGAACAAGAAGGTCATTTTAAGATTGGCTACTTTGCCTCTTCTAAAATAAGTAGACAAAGCTTTACGTACACGCGTTTCATATTATTTTTTATATAGTATAAGTTTAAAGAAATTCTAGTATATAATCATCAATAACAGTTTCTTCGCCAATAAGCTTTTTTTTTTTTTTTTTTCTTGAAGAATTACAGAGAGTTTGATGCTCGCTTTTCTTGAGATATGGTATTTCTTATAACAAGTTCGCCTCTCTCTAGTTTTAATATGTTCTTAGCTCTTAACTGCTGTAAAACATATTACTTATCCGCTTATGCTTTTAAGATCGTGCTTTTTTGCTTCTACAAATAACTAGTTATATAAATATGGTTGTTTATTTGGTTCGCGGCTATATTTTAGGTATATTTATATATATTAAGCATGTGGAGCTCAAAGGTTATTAGTTTAGTTCAAAAAATACATCCTCAGAGGTCAAAATTAAACGTAAATAACGGGCATTATTTACATAAAATTCAGCATATACGAGACTCTCTCATTCCCAAAGGCGATATCATCTGGTAATGGTATCTTTCAATTCCCCCTTTTATGTAAGGACGTATTAATACTGCAAGTACAAATAATTTTGACGGATTATAAAAGAACTTCCGCAATTAATCTATAAAGAAATGTTCTGGTAGCGTTTGAACCGCCTTATTCTTTTTTTAAAAAAAAATTGTATACATTATCGATTGAACAGTATAGCACGGCTGTTATTTTTTTTCTGTTTCTAAATAGGTATATGGTACGGCAGTAGGCTGGTGTTTCGTTTTTTTTTTTTTGACGTGGGTGCAGCACTGTAGTCGCCGCGTTTCACAGAGGTACTCTTTGTCTATAATGATACTAACTAAAAAGTTGATTGTCAAAATCATAATTGATTACTGTCCTTTTGAGGCTAATTTATACATTTCTGCACATCACAAAATATGAGCGAGTTAAACGGCTAGATTTAAATTGGAAAATCAAGGGGAATGATGGTGCAAATCTTATTAAATTATAGATGAGTTTTTATTGGTTGCAGAAAATTAATTTCGTGCTGCTTTAATTATTTTAAAGACGTAGAAAAGATTTTCTCCCCTCCATTAAGAGAAAAAAGGCGTATTCTCCCCCGGGCTAACACAAAAGAATTCAAGCGTAAATGCAATTCACATAGATCTATGGCCTTTCCATTGAATTACATGTAAAGTTAATGTTACAAAAACTTTAAAAGCTTTTTGCTTTTTAAAGCAATTTTGATTTAATTAAAGGCACGAATATTTCAACTACAGCTTTTTGTGATCCCAATAAATTCCATAGTATAAATTGCGCTTTTCCTCTCTCTCTCTCTCTCTTTTTCTTTCACTATTAATATCGTAAACACATATTACACGAGCAAATGGTTTCATTCACGTCTTTCACTGGTATCACTGCTTGTATTTTATTATTACCATCTTATATCTTGGCTGCTCCAGTGAATGCGAAACCTACACTTGCTAGAAGATCTACTACAACTGGCAAATTCCTTCACATCTCCGGTAAAACTATATCTCTTCTTTCTAGTGCCCATCCCTAACTTTTGTAATAGATATTCATATTGACCCTAATTATAAGAAAGGCGCTGATGTAGATGATTACTGTCATGTCTATTCAAAGAAGAGATCAAGCGACAAAGCCGGTAAATATGGCGCTTTGGGTTCAGATTGTGATACCCCTCCTGCTCTTGCTGAGGCTACATTTGAATACCTTAAAAACAACGTAGATGATATTGATTTTATTGTTTATACCGGAGATACTGTCAGACACGTAAAGTCATAAATACAATGCTATATTATACATTTACTCATAATTCTATGATCCTAGGATCGTGACGATAATATGCCCAGAACGGATGATGAAGTGGTTGAGGGTCATAAATCTGTACTCAAATTATTCCAATCTGCGTACGACGTTAATTCAGTTCCTGTTGTACGTCTTTTTTTTTTCTAATTTAACATGGTGATACTTACTTGTTGTTCCATATAATAGATTCCAACAATTGGTAACAATGATCCCTATGACCACAACACTGTCGAAAAAAAAGATAGTCTTTTCAAAAAGCTCAAATCAATTTGGTCTCCTCTTGATCTCAACTTAGATTCTGACTTTACGAATGGTGGCTATTTTGTCCAAGAAGTCATTAGAGACAAACTTAGCATTGTTAACGTGAACACCATGTACTTTTTTGAGAAGAACGATGGTGTTAAAGATTGCTCTTCTTCATCTAGTCCTGCTTCTATTCAAATCAAATGGTTGGAAAACGTATTGAAGAGCTATGCTGGTAAAAAGGATCATAAGCTCTACCTTATGGGCCATGTTCCTCCTATTGATGAAGATGGAAATGCGCTGTACAAAGACACATGTTATTCACAATACTTTGATTTGATCGGTAAATACGGTGACACTATTGTCGGTCATTTCTCTGGTCACACTAATAGTAAGCTCTTTATTTTTACTCCATCACAATAATCTCACCATAACTTTAATAGAGGATACATTAAGCGCTGTTTACAAGAAGGGCTCTAAAAAGTACACATTCATGAACCCCGATGATGATGATGCTTCTGACTCTAAAAAGAAATTGCAAAAGACTGTATTTGGTCTGTTCAATGGACCTTCTATTCTTCCCAAGCACAACCCTGGTTTCCGCGTCTATAGTTACGAAACAGGAGAAGGCTCTGATTACCCCGTTGGTACTATTCTTGATTGGAAGCAGTACTACGTTGACCTTGAAAAAGCAAATGACGATAATAAGGTTGATTATCAGCTTGAATACACCGCCTCAGATCTTTATAATGTTGACCATTTTGATGGACCTGGTGTTGGAGCTGCTGTCTATAATGTTGCTAAAAATGATAATTCCCTAGATAATTACAAGGACTTTAGAAAGGTTGATCCTTAATTATTTAACTAATGCATAAAGCCGGTCTTTTTTAATTAACAATACCTTGTAAAATACCATAATAAAATTCTCCTTGAAAAAAAAGTACAATTAGTCTGGTTACACCACATTTTCTAATAATTAAGCTGGTAACGTGCTACAGCTTAAATTAACAGAATTCGATGTTGTTGCTCGTTTCCTTGTTTCCTCAAGTTAACTTAATGGTAAATAAACGTGAGGTCACGGTGCAGTATCACACCATTTGTAGCACAACAAGAACAGCAAGACATCATATGTAAGATCAATATCTGCTTTTATACATGGATAGCTTGTTTTAAAACTATGATTTAGGAATGGAATCTGTGCCTAATCTTACGACTAGTAAGCATTCTATAAAGTCTACTATAATAGGGCTACTCAGGTGATCCCTCTTGATGCTGTAGAAAGCCACAGTCAATTGTGGCGTCTGCATTGAGGCATGCACCTGTCATAATTCACATGATTATAGTCTTTTTCATAGCTGAACATGTTAGAAGTTTATCAAGTGACAAATGACAAACGGATATGGCTGTACTCGGCAAATAATAGTAAAGGGAAAATCAACCTAAGTATACAGATAATAACGGCACCCATACACTATTAATTGCCTCGTTACTAAGACAACTCGTTACTGTTGGTAACATATGTTTTTCATTTTTATTAGGAGGAAAATCTACAAAAATTCAGGTTCAACACCCAAAAGTTCTTTAAGGAATAAATAATAATTTGAAATATCATCGTATGCTTCTTTATTTGGTGTGAGCAAAGAGCTTAGGAGCAGCCTAAATGCAGGAATGACATTAATAACAGAGTTGCCATGCAACATATATTCAAAACTTACGCATTCATCAGCACAGTGCATAAAGTGGAAGAACTCTTCGACACCTAGAAGTTATAGACGACTGTAAGTTACAACAACTCCCTCTCTTTTCTTTTTTTTTTTTTCACTTACAGTTTTCATGAGAACCGTTTTCGACACGTTCATTACATTCATCAAAGTGTTTCTTCAAAGTAGCACATTTCTCAGAACATTCTAAAGTAATCGAAATTCTAAGTTGACATGGCTTACATTTAAAACATATTTTTTTTTATCTTTACCTTCGTAAACAGCATCTCTAGGATCCTCAGGCTCTTCTTCCTCTTCTTCCTCTTCTTCCTCTTCTTCGGCAGCAGCTTCTTCTTCAGGAGCAGCTTCTTCAACAGGTTGTTCTTCAACAGGTTGTTCTTCGACAGGTTGTTCTTCTTGTTGAGATACTTCCTCTTCTGCATAAACAGTAGGAATGAAGCTGGAGAAAAATTCGGAAAGGCCCATGTTGTCTAAATTTATGAAGCGAGTGAGGGGGATAATAGGGTGACAAAGAAAAAAATAAAAAACAAGGAGAAGGGATCAAGGTTGTTGCTACTGCCCCGCAAATTCACCAACCGCTCCTTCCAAAAGTGACGTCACAAATGACAGCTAAACGCGACCAAACGCGATTTGAAATTCCAATCAGTCATTTCCTTCTCTGCAAAAATTAAAATATGGGCAAATTATTTGAAGGGTCAAGCATTGAAGAATGGATACTGGAAAATAAGCACAGTGAACTGTTTTCAGAGATAATTATTACCAAACAAACTGTCATCAAACAAGTAAAGTAATTACAGACAAGCGCCATGTTGAGATCTAACAAAAGTAAAAACATAGGCGATTTATGCAACTATTAGACAGGATCTGGAGCTTTTGATGTTGGAAATATCAGACGGAGACTACTATATACCTGCATTATTTGAAGCTAATATGATCAGGGAAAGATTTGGGTAAAAAAAAAAAAAAACTATTTACAAAAGCAGAATAACTGTCTCCTCTAACTTATATTATTATTACAGGATAAGTGAAATAGGTAGTGTGGAATGTGCAAAATTAGTCTCGAGAGTAATCGACATCAATAAATATATGGTCTCTGCATGTCGCAAAAAAGACACTGTCTGGCCATACGTTATCGTGTTAGACTTTCAAATTAACCCTGATATTGATAACGTTACAATAAATACCGTAACAAATATTTGTGACAATGAAAAAGTAGTATCTTGGATAAATCGAATCATGCCTTATATCGAGAATAACAATCGTAGTATCTCGTCTTATTTTCAATTCCAAAGTAAGAGCATATCACCTGCATTTTATTTATTTAACGTATTGATTGACACATATATAGTATTGGAAGAAACATATGGCGATTTTCGCACTATCGAGAAAGCTTTGGGGTACATTTTTGCGAAACTGTACCGAGCTAATGAAGCTATAGAAAATGGCAAAGCTCCACTTGATGTAATGCTGATACAACGACATGTACATAAGACAACAGAGAATGACAAGTCCGTAAAGACAACTGCTATTATTAACAGTGAAAGAACAACAATGACTAGGGAACAGGAAAACAGTGCAGCCACATCAAGTAATTTGACAGAAACACAGCTGAATAGATTAACCTCTACATTACGTGAATCTCGGGAAACATTAAAAGCAAACAATAACGATATACAGATATCTTCTGCTAGAGATAAAGCGTCTACTATCAGTTTAAACGAAGCAAACACGGCCAAACAGGCGGCAAAAGCGATTAACACGCCTCCAAATAATTTGCTTTCTAAGAGACTTAACGATGAACTATATGCTCCTCCAAATACCTTAACACCGGCAAACAGTGCATCATCACAGTCACAAATGGCAAATGAATTGAACAGAAAAGAAAAGATCACAATTGAAAAAACGGGCACTGCTTCACCACCAAGCAATGAAAGTGAGAACAAGTCGCAACCACCAAACACAACGGGATTTCAACCAAATAATCCTTACTTTGTTCATTTATTGTGCACTAGTAGCGACGAAGAAGAGGAAGATGCGTATATGTCGCCAGATGATGAGGACCAGTTGAACGAAGTCAGACTAGCTCTTGCGAGTACCTCACCTAACGTGGCAATAACGTCAAATTCGGAGACGCGCACGTCCAAAGAAGGAGAAGTTACTACGTCTCATACTGAACCTCTATTGAACAGAAACACGAAAAAGATAAACAGCCCGACATTAAACGACACAAATACATCACAATCAACAGTGGTTGATTCTGAACCTAAAAGCAGCCAGGATGCATCAGCTACAAGTAGCCAAACCACACATTCCAAGAGCACTAAACGTCCACTACCTTTCTCACATGAGTGTGTATTAACGAAAAAACAACGAAAACTTGAGGCGTCAGGAAACAAAGCAGAACCAAAAGCGACCGAGTCAGAGTCCACAACTGTATCAGAGTCTACAGCTGTACCTGAGCCCACGATGGCACGAGAAGCAGTGACTGCGCCAGAACTTAGTACCATAGAAGAGCCCATCATTGTACCAGAACCCGTCACTCTACAAGAGTCTACTGCCGCGTCGGGGACAATGACTACGGCTATGCTGGAAACTACACCTACACGTCGCAAGACTATAGAAGAGTATAAACAAATGATTCAAGATAAGTTTGATGCAATGACTGTTATACCTGACGAGGAATGTGTGATACCATTGCCTACTTCTACGAGCACACTTGTCGAGACCATAATAGAGAAAGAAAATACTCCTCAAGAATCACTCGAGGAACTATCCGTAATTTCACCGCCAGTTCATCAGGAAAACGAAGAAATCACTGATATCACCAAAGCAAGTAGAGCAATAAATACCTCAAAGACACGAAGCATGTATAGCAAATTAAGATCTATTCTGTTTTTGGAGCAGTATAGTCATATTCATTGTAAATAAATATTTTGGTAAAGCGCGCCCTAAACTAAAACAACTTTATTTTTTTTATTTTTTCGCGTTCTCCTATTCTTCTTTTTATATATTAAAATGAATGATCCATCGCAATATGAATTAAAGGAAGCACCTACTGACGGCATTACACAAGTTCGCTTTCACCCTTCAGATCCTGACTTGCTACTTGTGTCTTCATGGGACAAGGTAAAAAGTTCTTTCATTCTTATTTATATCTCTACATGTACTTAATGTCAATTAGACTGTCCGTTTATACAATGTAGAAAAAAATGAATTATTAAAAGTATTCGAGTCAGAGTCAGCTGTGTTAGATTGTTGTTTTGGACAAGACGATATTTTGTACTATGGTGGTTTAGATAAAAAAGTGAAAAAGTAAAAAAAAAAAAAAAAAAACCACACATATACAGAGTGTGTAAGTTAATTCTGATTATACATGTAATAGAGTTAATTGTAAGACAGAGCAACAAACAATTATTGGCAAACACAACGCACCTGTTAGTTGTATTTGTTATTCCCCAATTACAAGTAAGCTACTTTGACATGGTTGATCTTTGTCTAATGAAAAAAAAAATAGATAAAGTGTATACAGGCTCATGGGATAAAACGCTTCGAGTATGGGATATAACAAATTTGAGACAAGAATATAGTATCGATTTAGAACATAAAGTGTTTAGTATGGATTTAAGAGACGGTAAATTAGCAGTTGCATTAAGCAATCGACAAACATATATCTACAGCGTTCAAGACATGTCAGCGCCTTGGCAGACAAGAGAGATGTCATTGCGATACATGTTGAAGTGTATTCGACTTATGCCTAATGGACAAGGATATGCATGCTCTTCAGTGGAAGGGCGAGTGGCTATTGAATATTTTGATATGTCTGTGGAAGTACAGGCTAAAAAATATGCATTTAAATCTCATCGACAAACTATTAACGATACGGAAGTTGTTTATCCAGTGAATACACTTGCATTTCACCCCAAGTAAAACCAAATCAAAATTGCTTCAGTATTGTGTACTGATGCGTAGTTAATAGATACGGAACATTTGCCTCAGGAGGATCAGACGGCGTTGTTCATATTTGGGATGGTGTACATAGAAAACGTGTTAGACACCTTGCTGGATATCCGGATGAAATTGCTAGTCTTTCATTTAATTGCGACGGCACAAGACTAGCTATTGCTAGTAGCTATACATTTGATGAAGGTGAAAGAGATCATGCACCTGATACTGTATTCATAAAGACTATAGTCGATCAAGATGTCGCGCCTAAAGTTACGTCTTGAATAAAATTAAATACAATGTTAATTTTAGACCTCTGTAATATTATCCTCCATCAAGTATCACTGTACTCACATCGTTTCCTCAGCGCTTCTCTCAGTAGCAGCACTTTTTAAATTATCATATGTACACTATGCGTTTCAGTGATTATGCTATGACTATCTCCCGCTGCAATATCATTAAAAAAAGTCGTCACCAAGGTCGGTCGTTACCATACATTATCAACTCTCTCTTCCTCTCTTTTCTACTTGATTTGCCTTCGATCTATTTCTCAATAATAAGTCCCATCATAAATAAGACCGAGTGATCTATAAGTGTAATAAAGTGCTTTAACATGGCGAAGAGTTAGTATATACACATTAGCAAAATCAATCAAAACCGAAATATCTTCAGCCACTTATATAAAAATAATGCAAGTATTCCAGCAGAGTGTGCAAAACTATAGAGATGAAATTCCAATAAAAATAATTTGTTAAAATTTGAACGTTATTATCCTTTCAACTAACCATCCTCTTCTTCTGTAGATATTCGAACTCCTATTTAATACCAAGCCAGAAGTAGTAGAAAATGATAATAAAGCTTCTTGTTCATGAAAACTATCGCAAGGAAAATGCATCATATTACAAAAGACAAAAAGGTCACGTGATATTTCCAAATATAGTAATTATAGGAATAAAAGCTATTTTTTGGTTCAAAAATCACCAAAAAAGCCTTGCTAGCTCAATCGGTAGAGCGTGAGACTCTTAATCTCAAGGTTGTGGGTTCGACCCCCACGTAGGGCTTAATTTTATATTTTTTCTTATTTTCGTGAGACGTTTAGAAAGAAGCGCAGTTTAGAGAGAGTGAATAAGTCATAGAGGAATATTCAGGGCAACTTTGTGATGATGAAACCTCACACTAGATAGAGTATCGTCTCACAAGAATGCTATTACGTGTTTGAGTTGTAGTTTGCATCTTTAGGACGCTAATACTGATATAAAACTGATCGATTGGTTGTAAATTGCAAAATATATTGTTCCTGGTATAATACATATTATTGAAAACAGCCTTCTTGTCACTCACTATATCGTTGAATATATACTACTATATGTATGATGATACTCTGTGGTAGTACTACTGTGTTCGTTGTAATATAAAACTAGAAATGCTAACTCACTTTTATTTCTTTTTTTTACATAGTTATAGCACCAATTGCAAGGGCATGGCCTTGTATATGTTATTCTTTTTTTTTTTTTCGTATTTAAAATAGTAGCAACAGTTTCTAGTTTAATAAATGATTGTAGCAACTTATGCTGCTCACTTCAATAATTTCTTATACTTTACCTAACGCTTGACACCAGTGCTATACACAAGTCCTTTTTTTATATCTTATATCTTGTACCTTTTTGTTAGCATCAAGAACGATTATTGAATGCTCCTTAAATTGGTTTAAGCATTTCAGTTGCTTGGCAGGGGCAAAGTGTATAAAAGCTTTTTATTGGAATAGCTGCTTCAGTCATCTTTTCCACTATCTTAAAATGACCATGAAGCATAGAAGAAGTATCAAATCATGAAGCTAGCTTTCAAAACTGACCGCTTAAATTATCCAAAACTACATAAAGTTCAGCTGGAGGTATTGAGTACACGATCTACATCGAATAATCCTGGCTATTTTAAAACAATGGGGGTATATTGAATAAACATGAAAGGCTTTATTTTTTTTTTTTTTTTTTTTTTTTTTTTTTTTTTTTTTTTGTGAAGCTGATAAGGATTTGGGATTATGACAGGAAGATTAAGTGACTCGTGGTAAATAACCCTATCTATTAGGTATTCAAATATAGTCAGAAAGTGCGAGAAACAACTCATTGAATTAAGGGTTGTGTAGGTGTCTTTAAAAAAAAAGCTTTAGAACTTTCTAAATCAACAGAACTCTTTGTGATGGTATAGTAACTGTAATATTAGAATCTTCCAGGCAAGTAAGTGTTGTAATTTCTGTATGAAGGTTACTTTCTTTTTAAATAGATCTGGAGCAACCAGAGGACATCTGATTTCCTAAATTATATCATCACAAAGTACAAAATAGACTCACTAAAGTGTTAAAGGAAGTTATATCAAGCCTTACACTTAACTAAGTGCCATTTAAATTAGAAAAGCAATCTTACAGACTAATATGAAAAATAAGTAGGTGTATTTTACACAGCATTGTCGTTTGTTGTTGTAGCAAAATAACTAAGCTAACAGCAGAGATAATTGCTTAAACTTAATCCAAGCATGTAGGGAAACTCCACGCGTTGAGAACTATAGAGTCCTTCAAGGATTCCCAAAAATGCAGCGTTGAGGGAGCAAGCTTTGAGCAACTCAGATCAAAACTATTTTGTCCAATAAAAAAGGGCCAAAATTTAGTCGGCGATTAAAAAAAGCTTGATGATGGTGTGCATTGTTTAGAGATATCTTTTTCTTTTCTTTTCTTTTTCTTTTTATTAGTGTAAATGACAAAAAGTCGAATTAACGATAATAGGGATACACCAGAAGCAAAGCGTTGGTTAATAATAGGTGCCCATCAAGCAGGAGCATCTGAAAAGCATGTTGCTCGCATATCAGGGCTTTCGAGAACCGCTGTTCGTAACATCATATTAAATTATCAGCGCACAGGAACTCCAAATATGCCTGAGAAAATACCCAATAAAGGTATTGAATCATAATTAAGATTCTTTTTTGATATCATTTTTTTCATAAGTGTTATATAAAAAAAAAAAAAAAAAGTGCGACAGAAATTAGTCGTTGAATATGATGAAAATGGTGATATTATCAACACAGATAACGAAGAAGAAGAAGAAGATAAGAACAATGAAATTGTGCCTTCAGTGATACAAAAGAGAAGAAATAGTAGTCCTCCTTCAACAAAAGATATTATCAATTATGCATTAAGTCAATTACGAATACCGGACGAAACATCGTCATTATTAAAAAATAATAGCAGCTGCTTACCAACAAAGCAAAAGAAAAGTTTAAAAACAAAATTGTCACCACCTGCAAAATTTGAACAAAACATTCGTGGATATGAGGAATGGACTCATGAAGACGATATGGTCTTATTGAATCATGTTCTCCATCATTTGCATGGTGGTGGATGGGCTAAACTTGAAGTAAGGTTTAATGGGCGCCACTCTGCTCGTCTTTGTTATGACAGATGGAAACACTTGAGATCTCTATTAATCAAAGGAATCACAGATAAGCCAAATACACCATGGTAAAATACACATACATAAATTATAATAAAATGTCTTTATTTCTTTAAAATATGCTTTACATGTTGAGCAAAAACGGGTACAATTCTTGGAATCACATGAAGTTCAGGACGGCGAAGAGTCATTTCATGAGCTATCAAGGAAGAAGTAGCAATAGATATATCATCATCATCATCAAAACCTTCATATTCCATTTCTGACATATCAGTAAATACAGTGTCAGTCACTAAATGACTCTCTTGTTGTTGATCATTAGTGTTCATGAGCTTTTGACGTTTACGGTCTAAATGTCTTTGTTTTCGTTGACGATGATATTCACATAATGCATCAATTTCTTTTCTTAATTCAGGATACTCTGCTGTAGTGACACCAGCTTCATTGACAATTTCATATAAATCAATCTTTTCAGAAATACCATTAGAAACAAATCCAAATAGACCATCCACATAGGCCAACAAACTATCAAACAGGTGTGTTTGGTCTCTGGCGTACACATTATGCACAAACTCATAAAATTTGCCCTCGTGACGTTGGACAAGATCAATAAATGACTGTGCTGTATTCGTTGCATCTTCCAAACCACTCTTTTCAACAACTGTAATCAACTCGTTGATAAAGGCAGCCACATGATTTACAGTTTCACCTACATTGGCTGACTTGTACACTTGAGCTAAAGGTTCATAAAATATGGCAAATAAGTCCTTGATGATCTCGCCTGTGACACCTTGGAACACCAACGTCATGAACATCTCTTGTTCTTGCTTTCTCGCGTACAAGACCCATAAGTTGTAGAGATGATTGACCAAAGCACGTGCTTCCACTTTATCGGGTTGATTGGCTAATGCCACCTTCAATATTTGCTGAGGTGTTAATGTAGGTTGAATGGCTGGGTTCTTGAGGAGTTCAAGTGTTTCTTGAATAGGTGTAGATTTGCCTAGAGTTACATTCTCGGGTATATCAGTTTGAACAGCATTCTTAATCTTCAAACAAAGATCAGGGTCGTTAATCTTAGCTTCAAGTTCAGCAATGTCCTTATCAAGTTCCTTTGCTTGATCATTTAAATTAACCATCATAATTCTATACATATTCTATGAATAAATTGTTTGTTTCTCTTTTGTTATATTGTACCTTTGGAAAAGACTTTTACCGCCAAAAGGTTGAGCTAAAAATAGATCTAAAATACCTTTAACCATAGCAAATGGGTTAGATAACTTGAGGATTTGAGCTATGGTACGATAAGGAATCAATGAGTTTGTTCTCTTCAAATTAGCTACATTTTCAACAGCTCTGTCCGAAGTAATAAATTGTGTATGAAGAACAAAGGCAAAGCTATCATTTTTAAAGTGTTAGAGCCTGTCATAGTTCTAAAAAAAAAAAAAAAAAAAAAAAAAAAAAAAAAGAAAGGCTCCTTACTTAATTCTACCCCATTCAATAGCCTTTTGTAGTTCGGCGGGTAATTGTTCAATCTTTTCCGTTTTCTTGATAACCTCAAACACTTCTAAAAGACCATTGGGTTTCATGATTTGTTGTTTGAGCATGGATAAGAGACCATCTAACTCTACAATTTTCTCATCAACTTCTTTACGGAATCGTTTTTCTTCGTTGGCTCGATTTTCATCCATCTTAAGACGCTCTGTTGCATCCTTTCTTTCCTCCTCTGATAATTGAATAGGGTCTGATAATAAAAAGTTTCGGAATATATCGCTGTTGGCTACTTCTGTAATGGCGGCAAGTCTAGTCAAGAAAGATCTCAAGGTGATACGATCCTTTTCACGGTGTAAATGTTGTGTTTGTGTGTTGGCATCATGTAACTTGGAAGGCACAGAGGGTAGTTCAAAAGTCGGAAAAACGGCTTTCAAATCATCTCTCAATTGACGGAACTGACCATGACGTCTTGCTACATAGTAGGTAGCACCAGAGACTTTGGTCTCGACAATGAATTCGGTGTGCAAGTGTTCACGGATGGTGCGTTTTTCATAAAAATCTCGAACGGTAGCAATATTAAGTTGAAGACCGCCTGTCTCTTCCAAGTGGGTATCGCTCATTTGTTGAGCCAAGGCATCATCAACACTGACACGAATACTTTCCTCCTTACCTTGAACTGTTTTGATAGTGGCAGTAAGAGAGATAATTAAGAGCTTTTGCATCTTGTAAAGTAGAACGCGTCTTTGAGAATCTTTAACACCTCGAGGGGTATACGTATTGAACTTAATCTTGGAGTATTCATCTAAAAAGACTTGCAGTTTATCAAAAAAGCCACGCTCATCACCTTTCTTTAATAAGGGAAACTCGAGGATAAAGTTTTGAGATAAGTATTGCAAGAAAGGATAGTTTGGGTTTATTTCTTGAGAAGGTTTGACTAAAGAAGACAAGTCACTAGTGGATCTCTTCAATTGTTCAATTTCTTTATCCAGTTCAGAGGAGATAAGTTCTCTCTTGAAATAGTGTAGTTGCAAAGGCGATAACTCCATATTTTGTGTGAATAAAACAGAAAAAAAAGGGAAAATATAAAAATTTATACATAGGCAAATAAGGCGGCGGCAAGCTGACTTTGAAAAAAGCAACGCTGCTCAAAGTGCCTATAAGCAGGAGCAAGTCTTGTTAAGAAAATACTTGGCATAAAATTTCAAATGCTTGCTCAGTTTATTTATAGAAAGAATATTGTTTAACCATCATCATTATTTTTCCGTCACTTTAAATACCAAAGCAGGATAGAGGAATCTTCCCTTGTTCCTGTCTTTTGTTCTTTTTTTATTGTAAAGTATAGCTATAATTAAATCTCACAGGTTTTATTGAAGTCTAAACTCACAGAAAAACCGCTTACGTAATATTTAGTAGATTGTTTTAAAGCGAGGATTTTCTTTTTTCTTTGTCTGCTTGTTAACTTTACCTTGAATCAATCTATACTTGGTACGATGACTCTTTAAACTGTTCTATTATGTTTTTCTACGCCTCGACTCTGTAAGTGACACAAAACTCCGCCTGCAGCCACACTCAATTATGTACATTGGGTGTCACTTTAATTTGGTTTTTAATATGAGCTAAATATACATCAACCATTTCAGCTACATTCTCCACGTAATGTTTGTTGTTTCTATGCCAATCACCACGACGCCTGAGTTTATCCTTTATAAAAAGTAGTGTTTTCTATAATCCGTAGGCTGGAAACGCTGTTGGGTCAATGTAGTGAAACTGGCCGGGAAGGGCAGAAATAAAACAAGTCGCGTATTTATAATACGTCCTTTACTTCTTGTTTATATGCATATGGTGTTGAAGATAGTTTAAATGCTAAAGTTAAAACTTTATTTGATTCAAGCGCGTATATCACAACAATAATTTTCCTGGTATTTTCTGCACTATGGGTGATAAATTTGATGCAGTTTATTTATCAAACAAATACCCATCAAAATTAAGCTATTTTAATATGGACCGTAATTGTTAATACGAGTTTCTACTTTAATGCTAGAAGAAGAAAAAACGGTATCTTTATAAAGCCAGTCTGTGTAGACATCAGAAAACGTTTTTTCTCATTTTTGACGTTTTATTGGTCGATCTTCTGGCCAATGATGATAGCGGTGTTATTCACACATTTTAAAAATCAACTTATTTTATTTTTTTCCTGCTTACACTTCTTCTTTTTTCTCTTTTTCACTACTATAAAAACAAATGTCAACCACGACTGCATTGGAACCTACATCTGGTAAACGTATCGCACTCCCTGTACGTGTTGAGCCCAAGGTATTTTTCGCGAATGAACGTACATTCTTATCCTGGTTGAATTTCACTGTCGTTCTTGGTGGATTGGCAATGGGTTTGTTGAATTTTGGTGACCGTATTGGTCGTTTATCAGCCGTCTTATTTACTGCAATTGCGATGGGTGTGATGTTATATGCTTTATATACCTTTCATTGGAGGGCGACAAAGATTAGAAACAGAGAGGCTGCTCCCTACGATGATCGTGTGGGTCCAACTGTCTTGTGCATCTTTTTGTTAGCTGCTGTTTGCATTAACTTTTACTGTAAGAGCCGTTGTTTACCATCATCATCACTATGAAGTCTAACTTCTTTTTTTATTAGTACGAATGGGAAGTAAACATTAGCCTCGCACATATCTCCTTATATTATTTATCTATTTCGCTACTTTTCTTCAATTGTAATATCTCTCATACACAGCAGCAACAACAAAAATAAATCCTTTCTCCTTTTTTTTTTGTATCTTACATCACATAGCTAAAGGTCTATATATCTTTCTCTTCTTATAATAATAGCGGGTAAATAAATCGATCATCCAATCATGTTGATATTTTTATCCCCACGTGTGGTAAAGTTGCCATTACACCAAAAAAAAAAAAAAGAAACTTGAATCAATGGCTGGGGCTACTAACGTAGAGGTTGTCAATTTTTATTATTACTACTACAGTATCTCGTGATATCAATCAGTGTTGCTAATCTTATGTTTGTATAAACAACATTTTTATTATTTAATGTTCTCGATGTTGGTCATCATCTTCAACAAGATCAGGATATGTTGCCTCTACAACAGCTTCATAGTCATCATCGTCTTCATAAACATCATCAAAAACTGAATCATCCACATAATCGTCGGCAGGAAATGCACCAGGAGCTTGACCAGCAGTTCGTCCACGAATGGCTTCCAACTCATTCATTAACTGTCTAATTTGAGCTTGATCTTCAGCTGGTATTTGGTTGTTTTGTCCCAACAAGCCTCTCAAACGATCCAATAAGCCGCGAGCATCGGGCATCAATCCCATACCACCGCTGCGGTTAAGACGCATGCGTTCATTGATATCGTACATGGTCACTGAATCATCAGGGGGAAGAGGGTCATACATTTGGTAACTAGAGCTTGTCACGCTAGATGGTAAGTAAGACATCAATTGACGTACATCAGTCAACACAATATATCGGCACACACTCAACGGCACTTGCTCGTTTTGTTGACACTTCAATGTTTGTTGAATCACTTCAGGATGTTCAACAGGATAATTGATACTATGTGATCCAACTGAGGTAAACCATTGAAGTACTTCAGGTTCTTTCCACATTTCCCAAGTACGCTCAATATACGACAACTGCATAATCTCCATATAATCGTTAGGAATACTATATCCATTTGTATAAGTTCATACCATAATAATAATAATAAAAAAAAAAAAGAGAGACTTACTACTGTGTCAATGCAACAGTTTCAGAAACTTCAGGTTCACTCAACTTTTCCATTAAGCGACAATAAACCAAAGGGTATTTCTTGATTGCTTCCTTTAGTATAGCACTTCCGTTCTTTACGTCATCTGCATTCTTGCTTTTCTCACTTCTCTTGAAACTAGCATAAGCAGCAGAATAGGCGAAATTAGGCATGTCAGATAATTTTACAGGATACAAGTTGCCGTCCGTCTTCCATGTATCATGCATAGTTATCACGTAATCAAAATCACGAGCAGAAAGAGCATGATAATCTAATGATAACAATGCGCCAAGAGGATCAGAGTCAGGGTCTAAACTGAAAAGTAGCTTGTTGAATTCAAATGCAGTACGCCAACAGCCGCGACGTGTCAAGAATTGAATGTGGCGGAAAATGGCCAAAAAGAAAGATCTAATAACATAGGTTAAACGATCACTTCATGTATGAGTATGCTATCAATATACCTGTTTTCTGATCTTTGATAGGAGAGTCTGACTGTGCCAGAAGTTAAAGAAAATTGAGGATGTAAAGCTCTTTCACAAGAATACAATGCACGCTCTAATTATGAACAATGAGTATTACATCATAGAGCCGTTCCTGTCTTTGCATACCTATAAAGTCACCAGCAGCAGACCAATCACCACTATGTTTAGCAATTTCAGAGAGTTGTAAAAGACCATCAACATGGTAAGGATATCTTCTGATCAAAAATACAAGTGCTTCAGGGTTATGAGTAGCAATGGCGTTCAAAAACTCCAACTGCACATCTTGATACTGTTCAGAATGTCGGAAAGCATAATAAGATATACCATTCTTAGTCTCTACCAATTCCATAGATAATCCGTTTCGTTTATAAGGTGCCCAATCACTTTTTGGTGTGGTGAACTTTGACTTTTTCAATACTCGACCTTGAGAGGCTCGGTTTTCACTGTTGACAACATGCGACCCGAACAGGCGTTTCATTTCTGCTTCAGCATCCAAGAAACGATAGTTGACAGCTAGTAATTGATGATTCAAAGCGTTGCTATGACTACTACTTTCAGCGTCGTTGCGATTCGATCTATGAAAAAGACAGAGGGTGTTAAGGTTTTTTTTTTTTTTTTATCTTTGTTTTGTCTTTTGGCATTTACTGATCACCCAATTCTTTGAGTACTTTGTCTAACTCTTTCATACTGAGATCTTCGACTTCGTCCTTGGGTTGTTGTTTTTTGTTTGTTTTCTTTTTATTATTTCTTTTCTTGTTCTTTTTTGAAGAAGGCTACATGACAATAAGTATATTACAAAGGAGCTTCAGATATCATTGGAATACCTTTTTTTCTGCGGCAGGTTGTTGTACAACAGGCTTTTCCACTTCCTCGATTATCTCGTCTTCCTGCTCATCGACTTCTTCTTCGGCGTCATCATCGTCGCCATTCAACTTTTAAAAATGAAGGTTAGGCATCGAACAATAACAATAGCATTATTTATTGACATTTACCAAATCAAAAGGATTGATCTGTTTGACTGTCTTTTCTTCGACATAATCTTCTTCTTCTGTTTCTTGTTCTTCTTCCTCATTGACAGGAGGACTTATATCAGGTATTTGTTCTTTTTGAAGTCTTCTTAATGCTCTGGAAGACATTGTTACTGTTTATTCAAGAAGAAATATTTCTGTTATGGAAAAAAAAAAAAAAATTCGCGTTGACTTTATCCTCTTTTATATTTTTAAAATAGAGAAATGAAAGTCAATGTCGTTTTCATCACCTTCTTAATTACTTGTTTCTTTCATTGTGTTTATGGAAATACCGAGAAATTAATACTTGAAGTGAGGAAATCAGATCCAATTGTATGTGACGAAAAGGTATTCGAATTAGAAAAGTACCAAACAGCACCTCGATTATTAGCGCCGTTTACAGAAGCTCAAAGCGAGTTGATTCCTAAATCAAAAGCAAACAAAGCTACATCAAACTGGTATCATTTGGACAATTTAAAAGAGGGATCTAACTATGAAATTAGAATATCATATCCGGCTATTGTAAGAAATATTGCGAAGTGTAAGAGGAAGAGGGCTTATTTCTTGTTATAGACTCCTGCTGATTTCGAATTGAATATCGTTCAACACTGTTTAGTTGACGACAAACACTTGTACTTGTTGCAAGTGACTGCCAAATATACGGGTGTATCTCAAATTAAAGACATTGATCATCAACCAGTCAAGTATAACATTGGTAAGTATAAAAAGACATAAGGAGTGTTTCAATTGTTTTATTTTGTTGTTTTAGTTATGGAGAACTTGTATTTTGGATTCTTATTCTATCAAGTGTATAAGATTGTGATTTCTATCAGTGTTGTTCTTATTTTAGGTCAATTTGTCTTTATACCTTATGTCAAAAAGTTGATCAAGTCAAAAATTGAATAAAAGAAGATTTTCATTGGTCATGCGCACAGGTTTTAAAAGGATGAGTGAAAGTCAAGTTGTTTTTCTTTCTTTCTTTCTTTCTTTTTTTTTTTTTTTTTTTTTTTTTTTTTTTTTTTTTTTTTTATTTATATTGAATTATTATGAAAGAAGAAGACGGAGCATATACAAAAGAGTTTTGGATTGGTATTGGTGTGTCAGTGATAACGAATTTGATACAGTCATTTGCTTTAGCTTTTCAAAGGAAATCTCATTTAAGGAATGATGCCATTTTTCCTATAGAAAAAAGAAAACATGTACTTCAAAGGCCTTTATGGGTAGTCAGTTTTATTGCTTTTTTAACAGCGAATATCATTGGGTCTATCTTTTCAATTGGCTATTTACCCATTGTCATTTTGGCACCTATCGGAGCTATGGGACTTGTGTTTAATGCAATTGCAGCAAAAATTGTACTTGGTGACCCATTTAAGAAAAAGACAGTAATAGGTAATACAAACAATGTGCGCTTTATCAAGGCTATAGACTCATTCATATATATATATATAGGAACATGCTTAATTGTTATTGGTGCTTTACTTGTTGGTCTCTTTGGTGTTATTCCTGAACCAGATCATGATATTCATGACTTGATAAGATTATACAAAAAACCTGCATTTATTGCTTATTTTAGTATCTTGGAATTTGTGATTGTCACAGGTTTATTAGCAACACACTATTTTGAACGTGTATACAGATTGATGGAATCAGGCGCTATCGTAAACAAAAGTCGACGTATAAGCATGGACGATCTAAAAAAATACTGCGGTATCAGCTATGGTGTACTGTCTGGAAATATAAGTAGTCAAAGTATTCTATTTGCTAAGAGTGGACTGGAATTGATTCTATTGACTGTTGTGCAAGAAAAGAATCAATTGCGGTATGCCCTTACATGGATTTTACTATTTATGATGATCATAACAGCTATTCTACAGGTAAATGATGCTTTATTTGTTAAGGAGAGGATGCTTCTAACACGTGATCTAGTTATTCTATTTAAACAAAGGTTTACAGCTATGCGATACTGTGATAATGATACCTCTTTCAAATTGTACTTTTAATATCTCTTGTCTGTTCAATGGACTGGTGTATTATGATCAATGGAGTAGAATTGTTTGGTGGCATTTATTACTTGTCATGTTGGGTGCATTAGTTACTGTTTCTGGCGTTCTCTTGATTTCACTAAAACCATCAGCTGGTAATACTCTCATAGAAGAAGAAGAAGCGATCATTGTAAATACTGTTATGGAAGATTCAGATGATACACTTTCTGAGCATACAAGCTTATTAGGATCAAAGCCTCATAATACTACACTATATACTTAAATCATCTGTAAATAATCATAATAAATACAATACAACAATAGACTTACATGTTAGTGACCTTCATAATTCTACAGCTGCATTATTACTATCAAAACAAGCAGCCAATCGTATCCCCTTTACAAACCCTATGTAGTACCCATTAAACGTATTCTTTGCCTGTATGAGGTTACGTGTCCTTAAGAAAGGAAGGCTACGTGTCTATAGACAACCCGACATAACTGTTACTCAAATGGTAAGCTTTTCTTCCGTCATTTTCATATATAAAACAAAACTCAGTACAACAAAATAATATGCAGCCCGTCAGGTGTCTCTTTTTCTTCTTTGCAAAAAAAAAAAAAAAAAAAAAGAAAAAATGCTAATAATTTTTTTTGCCTTCTTCTTTTTCCCAACACTACTGCACGCTATGACGACGACACCGTTTGAAACTTTACTTTTAGAAACAAATTCAACTGCTAATCTCAAATACACCACAGGCTCCGTTCAGTCCAGTTTCTCGCTTCCTTTAACGACCTCAACCACTATCGGACAACTTTATGTCAATAAAACGATAAAACAAATAGACGCCAACAACTATGAAGTTGCTTATGCATGGACAAACAAAGGCGACCAAAATGTTCAACTTCAACAGTTGGAGATTGAATTCCAAATGAATTTGGAACAACAAGTGATGTTAGCAGAAGGATTCCAATGTTGGAGTACAACCAAAGAAATGGACAAGTACAATAAGTTGGCTGCTATTCCTTCTGTTGTTGCTTGGTTCACTCAATTTAACCTTCAAGGGTAACTATAATATTTATCGGCTTTTGAAAAAGACATTTTAACAAAACAAACAAAAAAAGAGATTATGATTTTTTCAATTATTCAGGTGAACTAGGACGTATCCACGCAACGGGTTACACTTACTTTCGTCATACAGGCAACGACAACATCGTATTCTTTGGCTCCATCTCTGAATCTTCAGGATATACTTACTTCAAATCCGATCTCAATAACAATAAATTCACTTTGTATAAGGACATCGAGGGTAAAGTATTAGAGAAGGATCAGACGTTGACTATCCAATTGTACGTATCTCAGCAACCCAACATCAAAGGGTTAAGAACCATTTGGGAGACTCATTATGCAAAATATTACGATCCTAAAGGCGAATTTAAAAACCCAAAGCATTTGACAGGCTGGTCTTCATGGTACAACACCTATGAACGTGTGACAGAAAAAGACGTCATGGCAAGTTTGAACAGTTTCCAGCAGCACGCTTACCCCATTGACGTATTCCAAATTGACGACGGGTTTGAAACGCAAGTAGGTGACTGGTTAGATGTAGACACAGTAAAATTTCCTCGAGGCATGAAAGCGTTAGCGGACGACATTCAACAACGGGGCTACAGACCTGGACTCTGGCTCGCTCCTTATGCTGTCGGATTCAAAAGCAAAATTGTCAAAGAGCATCCGGAATGGCTACTCAAACATCCAGATGGCTCATTGGTGGTTGCTGGGCCCAACTGGGGCGGATTTTACGCCATTGATATCTACAACAAAGAGGCACGACACCATTTACAACAGGTATTTGACCAAGTCATCGACACATGGGGATACAAATTGCTCAAGCTTGATTTCCTGTTCGCTGCAGCCATGATACCCCGTCTTGGAAAGTCCCGTGGCGAAATTATGTCGGATGCCATGGATTTAATAGTAGAATTCACCAAGAAACGCGCATTGCTGTTGGGATCAGGAGTAACTTTACCTTCCGTGTGGGGAAGACTGGAGTATTCGCGTGTCAGTAGCGATGCTTCTCCTTGGTGGGATCATTCCGTCTTACGTATCGCTAATGTACGTGAACGTGTAGCTACAAACAATGCCATTACTTCGACGTTACATCGTTGGTTCATGGGATCTACAGTATTTGGTAGTGATCCGGACGTCTTTTTTGTACGTTCTAATAATAACAAATTGACCAAGGATGAGAAACATACCTTGTTCGTGATTAATGTAGTTTTTGGTCAGTTGACACTCATGTCAGACGATGTTGGTTTGTATGACAAGTATGAGCATAAACTGTATGCTTCTTTATTTCCCAAACCTGAAGCCGTCGTGCAAGGACTCGCACCCATAGGCAACGACGTATATCAAGCAAATTACACATGTAACAGTCGCGAATACATCTTCTTCACAAACTTATCACCACTCCCTTTTACAACTCAGTTACCGCTCAACGAAGATGGTGAATATGGCTATTATTTCGAACAAAGCAACACACTAATGAATGGCACAAGGGTCGATTGGCTCAAATCTTACTCTCCTGTTTTCTTGAAGGCCCATGAAACAAGGAAGTTCATGAAGATCGCCTCTAAAGAAGACAAGTTCATGGGCTCTACTGGTAATATCGTACCTGGTTCTGAAGTTGAAAAAATAGAAGAAAAGCAAAAGGGTGTAGTCTATATTACCTTAAAAGAGCCTCATGTACATAGAAAAGCAAAGATCTACTTGAGACTTGATTCAAGCGAGGAAGAGTTGCCTAAGGTCTATGTAAATAATGAACAAGCTTCTCGTGTCGAAAAACTCGTGTGGAATGAAGATATTTCTGTTGCCAAAGTTGTTATTTACGAATAAAGGGTTTTATTATCATCTAAATCTTGTACCCACTATGAATAGCAGCGACACCAAAGGTAAGATCTTCATAGCCTTTACCAACTGTCTTGAAGCCAGCATCACGAATGATTTGAGCAAACTCTTCTTGAGGTGGGAATTTGCGAATACTTTCAACGAGGTATTGATATGAATCACGATCACCAGCAATAGCCACACCGAGAGCGGGAATGACATCAAATGAATATATATCATAAATCCTTTTTTTATACTCTTGAGAATCCGATTCAACAAAACAGCATTATTTAAAACTTACTTTGAGATGATAGGATTATCTACTTTACTGAATTCTAAGCACATGAAACGACCACCCTTTTTCAAGACACGATAAGCTTCTTTCACAACTCTATCTACATGTGTACAGTTACGAATACCAAAAGCAATTGTATACACATCTACAGATTCGTCAGGGATATCATCAAGGTGTTCAGCATTTTGCACCAAGAAACTTGCTTGATTCGCTGTCAACACGGATTAACATACAGAAGCTTTCTCTTATTAAGGTTTAAAACTTACTATGTGCATAAGGTGTACTTTGGAATCTCTTTTCTCCTTCGCCCAACATATGTTCATTGATATCTACCAATTTAACAGTAGCAGTGTTATCGTTGTGAATATTTTTACAATAATCCAAAAACTTGAGTGCAATATCACCTTTAAAAAGAATTAGTATACCATTACAGGTCTTTCTTGTTTCTTACCAGTGCCACCAGCAACATCCAACAATTTGGTGCCGGGACCAGGAGCCATAGAACGAATGAATTCATCTTTCCAAATACGGTGGATACCTAAACTCATAGCATCGTTCATGATATCATACTTGCTTGCCACATTAGCAAATACATTATGAACTATCAAGTGCGTTCATTGAGTCCATTGGTTTAAAAACATGTCTGGTTTGTTTACCTAATGATTCTTTTTCTTCTTCAGCAACGTCACGGAAACCAAAGTGAGTGACGTTCTTTTGTTGTTGTTGTTGTTGCAATTGTTGAGCACTTGTAGAAAATAAACAACGGCGTGTGATTGAAGGTGCTTGACGCATGAACAAACGACTACGATTTAACATTAAACGCGACATGTCAAAATGTAAAAATAATAAATAAAAACAAAAAAACAAAAAAAAAAAAAAATGCAGGAAACCCTGGGAGACTTAAAAGGCAGGAGTAAAAAGATTTATTTCCCGCTCAAAGGTCCAGGTATAGTATTAGAAGTGATACAAACAGAACTTTGACAGCTAACTTTGGAAAGCTCCATTCAGAGCCTTGGTTTTAGGCAATACGAATACTTTAAATGTTGCTGCTTTACATATATATTCAAAGGCTTTTATTATTAATTGATTTTTGACGTTGTGTACAGAAAAAAAAAAAGGTCAGATCAAAGAATGGCATAGAATACTGCTCTGAAGTATCGAATACAAACTAGAGATTGTGATATATCATGTTCGACTTGGCCATAAAGACTCAGAAGTATTACAGCTGTACCTGGAACAGGGCTCATAGGGAAAGTCGGCATTGTACTTTTTTTTTAAAAATTGCCTGATTGTGTGACTTTCAAATATTCGACGATTTTTATAGATTTTATGAATCTGAAACTTTGCTGTCTAGTTATCCGATGTATTGTAGTATATATATAAATTATATTCTATGAAAAACAAAAGGAGAGGATGGGGGAATGCTAAAATGAAATAAATAACAAGTTATTTAACATTATTAAAGTAAGCACCAGGGTTACTTGAATGCAGAGATATAATTATGAAAGTCTATTGTTTAAAGAGACTTGGGTTTAATACCGAGGGTTTCTCCTTCAATTTCTTCAGCATCATGAGCTTGACGAGCCATGACCTTTTGGTCATCACGAAGAGCCTTGACGTATTGCTCATCAGTAGGTTGGCGATGAGAGTTACCGAGCTTATCCCAGAAAGTGAAATATTGACCGTAGTTATAGTTAAAATAAACGTGGTGAACGAAATGATGGGCACTGGTGTTAATGACTGAGGAGTGAGAGATAAATTCACCTACAGGCAAAAGTTAGTCATGAGAATACACTTACGCAACCAAAGTATATATATATATATATATATATTGCTTACCATCGTGAATCATGACAGTCCAAAAATTAACAAAGACAAACATACCGAGATACAACCATTTATGCATAGGAAGCATATAAACATACAAGTGGTAAGGAAGTGACTGGAGGAAACCATCAAAGGGATTGAAAGCATGTGAAGCAAAAGGTGTAGGAATAATCCACTTGTGATGAAGCTAAGCATAAGGTTTACATAAACTGAGTTCATACTGCTGTATTAACAGATAATAGCTATATTTACCTTGTGAAGATATTTATAAATCTTGGGATGATGCATCCAACGATGGAACCAATAAATACCACAGTCAGTGAAGAATAAGAAAGAAGGAACAGAAATCGCCAAAAGAGCCCAATCATAAGGTGTCTTGGGAACGCCGTCATATAACATGGACTTACCCAAGATTTCACCAACAAAGAAAGGCAGAGTAAGGACTATATTATAGGATTAGTTTGCTTTTTCCTTGTCTTTAATATGCTCATGTAGACTTACTTGTCATGAAAGGGATTGCACTTAAAGCGCATTGGATTTCCATACTTATTTGATTTTTCAAAAATTTAGGGTGCTTCATGTAGTCGTGGTCGAACACAAGAAAATAGGAAAGGGTAGCAGTACCTAGATATAAGACCCAACCGAAAAAACATGTAATCATAAAGACAGAAAGGTTGATACGCCAAATATCTTCACGAGGCCATGCAGATACAATAGTTCCAGCTATTTCTTTAGTATAGGCTGGCCAGATTCTAGCATAAAGCTTGTCAAAAAAGAAGTCGTCACAATAATGTAAGACGGTATCCATAGTAATTGTTATGTAAGAGAAGAATAAAGAGAGAAAAGAAGAAAAGTCTATTCTTTATTTAAATAAACAATGAAAACCGAATTATTGAAATACAGCAGCGACAGTGTTTCTTATTTATAAAATTCTGTATGTTAGTCCGCAAGAACAATATCATTATAAATCACACCACTTCCCATTGTCTTCTTTTTAAAATGCACCAAAATCTTGATCAACAACACGTGATATTTTTTACCTAGCAACAAACTAAAGGTGACACAGAATGCGGTTATGTACGTGGTTGCATAGCAGCTTTCCCTTCCTTGCTTTTATGAGCACACTAACGAAGCATTTTATGCTGCGTACTTCAACCACTGATTAACCCTTAAAAAAAAACGAGAAGCTGCTTGAATAAGACATGTGTTGCGTTTGTTCCAGTAAACAAACAAAGCCATCGATAGTTCAGCAAAGAGAAACAAACATGTACGCCAATAACCCTCATCAAAGTAACAAAAAAAAAAAAAGCAATAAGATCCAAATGCTAGAAATTAAATAAAATGGTGCTTAAAGTGGTTCATTCAAAAAATATGAGAGTTGAGGAAGCTATCATTAACTATGACAACGTTCCTGTCTTAAAGGTAGATGTGTCTTGCATGCAAAAACTGAGGCATTTAAACCGGCAAGTATTTCGCTTCGCAAATAGTTTCTCTGATATACAATTTCTGCTGCAAGGCTAGATAAAGACACAGAAAGACCAAGCTTATACAGAAATGTCTTCAAGTAAAACGAAGGCAGGTATTAGTGCTTTTGAAGGTTACAATGAAGAATCTAATGATAAAAAAAACTCTTTATGTAGAAAGTTTACATAAAATGTTGATAGCAAGTCTTCTATGAAATAACTTGGTCCCCATTGTACTTTTGGGAACCGAAAGAGTTACATAGTATGGTAATTATTAATGCCCGTCTCTACTTGCAAAAAAAACAAGATTCACTGGCGATTAACAAAGAAAAAGTAAGGCGCAGCTAGTCTTAATTGTACGATTTTGCTAGACTTTTAGATGCATCTTTCTTACAATTTTGCTCTTAGTTAGCAGTGAGAATGAGATAGTGGAAATATCAGAGGGCATTGGATTAACTTTATTGTTTCCAAAGACGACCAACTGAACTATTAAAGGTTACTCGGGTACTTTGCCTCCAATAATTATTATAATACCAGCCTAGAATAAATATTTTTTTCCAGGAGCAGAGAAATTAAGAACAAGAAATGAAGGGACGCACATTGCCAAAAAAGCATTTACATGAGCACAGCCTAATAAATGCAATCACGATTACTGAAAGTCTATTTGTTGCTGCTTGTTTCCAATACGCGTTTCCTCATTTCACCACCATTTTATTTAGCTTAAAAAAAGAAAAAAAAAAAAAAAAGAATAAGAACCCTCTTTTCAGTCAAATCAAACGGCTCAAAAGAATACAAGGAGCTCATATCTAAAATCTATTGTCTGTGGTATGTAATAAGTTTAAACATCATCTTTACTGCCATATTCTCTTGAAAGGCTGCATGACATCCCGTCTCTAGTAATAAAGTTGAGTTTCTTAATGACTATAAATAGGAGAAACGTCACTGCTAATAACCATATACTGTTTTAACTTTTTTTTTTTTATATTTCAAAACCTCTCTGACACTTCTTTTCTTTCAGCTTAGACTATCACTTTATTATGAACATCTTTAGATTTAGATCCGCCTCTTTATCTGCCCGTCCAGAGGAGTCTAACGAGGACCACGGACCAGTTAGCCATGAACCTTTATTAGAGCAACCAACAGAATATGACCCTGTTTTGAATCCTTCCCTTGACGAGGAGAAGGAAGCAAAATTAAAAAAATTACTGGCTTATATGGATTCGATCATACTCGATGAAAAAGATCCTTATTATCCAAATGAGCGAGGATTTATAACAAAAGCTACGGTACACAGGTATATGAGAGCTAGAAAATGGGATTTTGAGGTACGACGAGAAACGCGGTGGTTTTACTTTTGCGACACATATTATTAATGCTGTATATAATCTAGGCAGCCAAAAATATGATAGAAAATACTGTGAAATGGAGGAGAAGTTTTAAGCCTGATCAACTGGACCCTAATTACATAAGAGCAGAGGTAATGAGTGATTATTTGTCGCGTTCAAAAGATCTTTAGTGTATAATTTATGAGTTTAAAATAGGAAGAGACTGGCAAAATGTATTATAGTGGATACGATAAAAACGGAAGACCACTGTGGATTATGAAGCCTAGATATGAAAATTCAAAGGACTCAGAAAGGCAGATTAAAAACGTTGTATTTTGTTTAGAAAGGGGTATTCGGTTGATGCCTCCTAAAGTTGAGAAAATATCTATTGTTGTTGACTTTAAAGGCTCAACTGCGTCCAATAATGCAGGTGTTAGTACTTCTAAAAAATTCTTGGATATCTTGGGCAATCATTACCCAGAAAGACTTGGTATTGCTTTTTTGGTTAATTGTAAAATCATCCCAAGTTAGCTTTGAATAATAACTAATTCTTGTTTGTTTGACAGCTCCTTGGTTTTTCTTGACAACATTTAAATTGATATCCCCCTTTATGGACCCAGTTACCAGAAATAAGATTAAGTTTCTCAATTCAGAAGATACAAAGCAGTCAAACGATAGTCATATAAAACTAGATGACTATATTCCTGCAAACCAAATAGAAGTCAGCTTGGGTGGTGAATACAACTTCGTTTTTGATATAGATATTTACTGGAATAGACTCCTAGAGAAGACTGGGAACCCTTTTAAGCTCATAGAATACAATTAGCTAACATATAGTGAAAAGAATAAAACATCAATTCTAGACCATCAAATAAAGAAATATCGCTAGCCAAACATTTTGTGTTCAATAAAGTATTGGTTGAGACACTAGTCATCATGCAAACGATGCCTAGAGGACCAAAACCTGCAAAAGTTGCCCTTGATTTTGCTTTGCTTGATCTCTTGCATAGTCTCAAGATATCAGCAGCAGTAATCAACGGCTGAGTACTCCAATTAACGAGGATTTTCTAAACGAAGTTTATTACCTCTATCTTCATATGGCTTGTCGCTCCCAGGGCTGCACCTTTATAGGTGTATTGGAATACCCCTTTCTTTTTGACTTGCGACATGAGTATATATGTCTAAAATAAGGCTATTGCGCCAAATTATTGTAGCAATCTTTTTTACATATGAGAAAATATAAATACTCAAATTCACTGCACTCAATAAATAACAATATACCTGGCATATACACATGGATGTTCTCCTAGTGTCTGTCTAAATTTAGTAAGAAATCGTCTGAAAATAAAAATGACTTCTCGTCCAATAAATTATCTAAACCGCCTAAATTTCCTTTTGAGAGTACCCGAAAAATTTTGGAAAAAACACAGTGCAAAACTACCAGCAACAAGTGAAATGAGTGGCCTTTCATTGTTGTTCCTTTCACTGTTTCTTCTGCATCATTTAACTTTTGAATTGATCACAAACTTACACAAATCATTTAATACGTCAATTCTTGAGCTGATTTCACAGTAAAGAAACGATATGGCAGAAAAATCATTAGCACCATCAGAGGACGAACCAGAGACAATTATTAAAAATGCCGATTATTTTAATGACATCAATAGATTGCTAGCAATGTTAGATGACGATGAAAAAGAAATAGAAGACGACTTTCATTTAACATCCATAGGCATAAAATACAATCAAGTAAGATAATGAATGCAATTACGTTTGTCCTTTTTCTAATCAACGATTTTAAGAATAATCCGATCAATGCTTCAGAAGAGCACTCAGGAATCGATTCAACCCAAATCAATAATAGAGATGCTTTCAAAATAAATTCATTAGGTTACAAAAGTGTAAGTAAGATTAGATCCTAACCAAATCTTCTGTTATTAAACTCTATATACTAGTCCCCTCTACCAAAAACAAAAGCCGATCCAATAGAGTAGAATAAATAGAAAGCATCATAAAGACATTACTGATTAAGTTTTAATTAGATTTACAGATGTCAAAAGGAAACAGTCTAGTACTTTGTCACCTGTTTCCATTCCTGAAAATCTACACACTAGTATGCAGACTGGGCATAAATCTTCACCCATTGCCGAACATATTCACGGTGAGCCAGAAAAAGACATTTCTGATCATGTTTATGCTTATTTCGATTACATAGATTCACCAATGAAAAAGAGAAGATCTTTTAAAGCTTTTGGACCTGAGGACACTGGTATTCCAAAAAGTGGACCTGAAGAGTCGATGAAGGTACTCGAATTGACCTCTTTAACCTTAAACTTCAATTAAATGCTTTTCATTAGAATCGGTCACCAATACAAATGAAAAAAGAATTTATGAATTTACCTCGCACTTATCCCAGCCCATCACATAACAATTACGTACAAACTGAATTTCAGTTTGCTATACCTTCTACACCTCCTGCCAGAAGTAATTATCATAAAGCCAATCCACGAAATGACTCTGCACCACGCAATACCTATTCACGGTATCCACCTCGAGAACAAGAAATAGTCACTGTAAGCCAATACTTTTTTTTATTTTAATCTTGTATCCAGCCTAATAACCGTTCCCCATGTAGATCAATAATGAAGAATATAGAGTTTTGAAAGAAGTGGGGAAAGGTAGTTCAGGAAAAGTATTTCAAGTGTTTTCCAGCAAGCATAGTGAATTTTATGCATTAAAATGGATTGAAATAAAGCGGGAAGAAGATACACAAGCAATCATGAACGAAATAGAATTAATGCGCTCTTTAAGAAAAGAAAATAGAATTGTCGCCATTTTAGACTATCATGCAACACCTTATGCCATAACCATTATTATGGAGTTTGGAGAAATCGACTTGGCTCATTTAATCCAGAAGCAATCGAAAAGGAATTGGAATATCAGTTTTATTAGATATTATTGGAGACAGGTAAAATAGTAGCCATAAATACACTCTACACACAATAACTGATAGATTATAGATGCTGGAGTGTGTTAACACTATTCATCATAAAAATATCCTTCACTCTGACTTGAAACCTGCAAACTTTATTCTAGTCAAGGGTAGACTAAAGCTCATTGATTTTGGTATCGCAAAGAAAGTAGGTGATGACACTACTAACATTTATCGCGGTATTCAGGTAAATATAAAAAGAAGAGTCAACAAGCGCCCACTTTTAACATTAGAAATAGGTTGGTACTGTAAATTATATGTCTCCGGAAGCATTATTGGATGTAAACGAGGGAAAAGATGATGCTGAAAGTCTAATGAAACTAGGAAGGCCAAGTGATGTTTGGTCCTTAGGGTGTATATTATACCAAATGGTTTATGGCAAGACACCATTCTACCATTTAAAACTGCAGCAAAAGCTTTTATGTATACCTAATCCTGGATATACAATTCCCTTTCCATCTACAATCACGCACGTTGGAGATCGTTCCCCTATTAAAATACCAGAAATGCTTCTCCAACTCTTGAAATCCTGTTTAAATAGAAAGCCTAACTTACGGCCGCTCTTGACTGAGCTACTGACACATCCTTTTGCAAGCGACTTTTAAATACTGTTTATAGCTAACCTACTGTATATATTCTTATTTTAATAAATCATAGTACATCTTCACCTATCTATACACACCGTTCTGCAGTTATTGTGGTATATCTGCCTATTCTATTGCAAGCAGCATTCAACGGATGTAAGTCAGAATTTCGGATAATTAAGATACCCGTCAATGCATAAAGGTACATGTCTTTTCGGGTATACGTCTATATAGAGTCTGTTTGTTAAAAAAAAAAAAGAGGTGAAGCAAAGAGGTCATTTAATGTATGATCCTATTTGACTAAAAAAAAAAAGTCTAATAAAAAAAAAAAAAAGAAAGAAAACTTATCAAATATCTACAAAGGTGTACAGTAAATGTCAGTTCTTTTACTTGTCAAAGAAGGGAAAACTTTTTTTTTTTTTTTTACCCTTTCCCAATAAAGAATTGTTTAGTAAGAAAATGATGTGTAATCAAATTGTTTATTTTTGTTTTTCTCTCTTTACTTTTTTTTTTTTTTTTTTTTTTTTTTTTTTTTTTTTTTTTTTTTTTTTTTTTTTGGTCTTCTTCTTTTTTTTTCATGGTTGAAGCTAAAAACGAGATTCCTGTCGATGAGCAGTCAAATCAATCCACAGAAAATGAATACAACTCTGATAAGGAAAAGAATGCTGAGCACGCAACAAAAAGCAGTCCTGGAATCAAATTAAAAGAAAGTTTATTGCAAAAAATTCGATCCAAGATACCACCTTTACCGCTTCTTAGAATTATATTGAAAGCTTCTATTGCCGTACTTATCGGCACTATTTTTGTATTTGAAGATAACTGTAGAAATGCTATAGGCAGTGCCGCTGTTATGGTTCCAATAGCTACTTTTCTTTATTTCCCAATAAAACCAATAGGTACTTACTAAATGCACGATCCCCCCGCTTATATCTCTTTTTGCTAATCCTCTTTTTTTTTTTTTTTTTTTTTTATTTTTATAGGCGTACAGATTGAGGTAAGTAAGCAGATGCATTGATAATTTCAAGACAATAATCAAAATCACTATAGTCGACTTTAATTGGATTAACAGGAGTGTTGGTAGGAAGCGGATGGTGTGCGTTAGGTAATTCTTTGAAAGTGTGTCACACAAAATCGAGAAAAAGCTAAAATTAAATTTTGGAGGGATGTATCTTGCTAATCTTGCTCGAGATATGACTAACCCGTCACCTGTTCAGCCTCATTCAAGTGCAGTTTTAAGCATGTTTATGCTAATTGGTGTTTTTGTGGCAACTTATACCCGAGTAAAACTTGCTCAAGGTAAGATCTACATATGACAAAAACAGTTAAATTTACCTATAATATAGTGATGCATGGCGCAATTTTTTTGGGCATGATCGTAGCGGTAAGATGATGATAGTTAGAGAGAATATGTAGTACAGTAATACTAAAAATAAACAGTTTTCTTTGACTCAAGCTTCACTTACCCCAGGTTTTCAAAAGACTCTTGTAGTAAGTTAAAGTATAAAGACAACTTTTTAATCAACCTATATAACACACTTTATAACACATAGCTCACCTATTTAAAGCCACATCTCACGGCGGCCGCAATTTCATTCATGGTCGACATATTCATATGGCCAGAAGACAGTATTACAAAGTACCTGGGTGTTCTTAATAAATCACTGACAGAATACAATAACTTTTTTCAAGAGCAAATAAACGCCTTTACGTCAACAGAATTGCCTTCGAAAGTATTAACTTTACCCACATTACATGCCAGCTTACAAAACTCGCTTTTAAAAGTCATCGATTGTAAGCGTGAAGTCCAACGCGAAATCTTATACAATCAACTGTCACAAGACGATGTACGCGATCTCACTCGATTATTTAAGGCTTTCAGTACCCCACTACACGGCATCGGTCTGAGTCTTATCACTAAAGTAGAGCGATTAAACGACCTTCATTCCGAAAGTTTCTACAAAATCACAAACGAACATGAAGTAAGCGAGCATAAGCAACAGTTTTTGGGACATCTACAGGAAATGAGGAGTCTTACTCGTGAAGCAGCAACCATCAGTTTCGACCTACTGAACGAATGCAACCAGCGACTCATGTCATTTTCAGGAAAACCGCGAACGTGGAAAAGCACATTTTTATGGCCCTTTCCTCGCTTTGTATCATTCATCCGTAAAAACAACGCAACAAGAAAAGACGGAAATATGTTGGAAAATTTAGACCGCATCATAGTTCAGTTCGATAGAGAGTCTCACAATGCATCTTACATATTTATCGAACCTGTACCTAACCAATTCGAAGATCAATTCAATGGCCTTCTCCAAGTGATTTTCTTGTTTCGCTTCCACTTTAAAGAATACCTTTCGCAATTACGCGAATTTGTTGCGTATGTTGAACGCATGGAAGAAACGCGTGTAAAAAGAAAATTATCATTTCCAAAACTGCCTCTTCATAAATGGTTTCGTTCTATCAAGATTGATGTCAACATTGGCGCTCCAATGGACACATTGGTGAACAACAACAGTAGAACGCTTGTTTCTACAGGCGAACAAGGTTTACAGTTAGTGCAAACGACGACAAGACCAGATCCTTCAGAGTTACTACAAGAAGATATACAACTGGTCAACAATAAAGATAAACAAGGGCGTTTGTACATTCGTGATCCAGACGTGAACCCTCCTGAAACGTCTGCCGAGCGATTTTTCCTCCGTTTATACGGTGTCATGAACTGGTTTACTAGCGTGGATACGTTTTTTGCATTCAAGACAGCGGCTGGATTTGTCTTGCTTTCGTTACCTGCCTTTTTGCCACAAAGTGCGGGATGGTTTTATGAATGGAGAGGACAATGGGCTACTTTTACATTGGTGTTATGGATGTTTCCTATTAGCGGCATGTTCTTTTACACGTAAGTAGAAGCGCAGAATGAGCATTTTATCCAACTAATATCTGCTATTAGTACAATTTTGAGAGTGATAGGTTCCGTGACAGGAGGTGTGTTGGGTATCATTGTTTGGGAAATTGTTCGTGGAAACCCATTTGGTCTTGCTGTTCTTAATTTTTTTGTAATGATGCCCTTGTACTATTTGTTTTTCACCAAACAAGCCATTGGTATGGGCGTTATTATGGTGCAAATTACAAACATATTGGTAAAGAAAAAAAAGCAAGTGAATTATGTATAAGAGAATTAATTCAGTTTTAAAGGTATTATGCTATGAATACGAATTCAAAATGAGTGGTGCACCCGTCTATGATTCTGTCGAAATGGTAGCTGGGAAGGTAAGGGGTTTTCACGATGGATCCAAAAGAGAACACAATTGACCTTATAAATAGCGAATTTTACTTGTTTTAATCGGTGTTGGAGCATGCGCCATTCTATCACTATTTCCTAAACCTGTAACAGGTCGTGTTGAATTAAGAAAGCGTATCTCCAAGACACTAAATAACTTGAGCGAGTTATATGGCATCTTAGCCGTCGATATCCTCACTCATTTTGACGATACCAAAGAGCCCACCGAAAACCAGCAAAAAGCATTCCGCAAACTGGCACTAGGCATCCGTCGGCAAATTGCAGATGAACGCACTTTTCTCAAAATGGCAAGAATGGAGCCTCCTTTGCGCGGAAAGTTCCCAATCGAAATCTATACCAAAATCGTGGAAAAAGTAGACAATATGGCTGATTTGATTCAAACAATGGCCTTTTCTGCCAGAGCAGTAGATAAAGTTTGGAAGAAAAATCTTGTGTTAGTCATTAAAGAAGAACGAATGGAATATGTAAGAAAAAAAAAAAAAAAAGGATAAAAAAGGATTCCCTATTGACATATGTATATATCTAGCTGGCTGCTGTATTATCCATCATGAAGATACTGTCGTCAACATTAGCATCGAAAATGGCTTTACCACCATTCATGCTCTCACCTGATGACTTGAGAAAACGATTGGCTGAAAAACTTAGCAAAGCCATCAGAACTTGCCCTGAACGCTTAGACAATGACTCTTTTCCTAGTTATTGCGCTTATGCTATATCTTCAAATAAGTTCGCGCTTGAGTTAGAGTATGTCGTTGCGTGTGTAGAGCAACTAGTGGGTGTAGAAGACCCAGAGCAATGGTTATTATTGAATGTCTAAATAAACTATTCCTGCTACATATAGATTTTTATACGTATTTTTTTTTATTGTTTAAGTGATAAAAGGTAAACTTCAAAAAAGGGGGATTTTGTAAATATTTATATATATAAAAAAAGGAACATCAATTAATTAACTTAGTAGAAACCCTTGGCGTGGTTTTCACAGATGTCACGAAGCTTGCCTTCGAGTTCCTTGGAGAGGACACCCTTGGAACGGATTTCTTCAAGGACATCAGCGTGTTGAGTGTGGACGTGGCTGATGAAATCTTTTTCCCAATCAACAACCTTGTTAACGGGAATCTTATCGAGGTAACCATTGACACCAGCAAAGATGATAGGAACTTGAGCTTGGATAGACAAAGGAGAATATTGGGGTTGCTTCAATAATTCAGTGAGACGAGCACCACGGTTCAACAAGAATTGAGTGGAGGCATCCAAATCAGAACCGAATTGGGCGAAAGCGGCAACTTCACGGTATTGGGCCAAGAAAAGCTTCATGGAACCAGCAACTTGCTTCATGGCCTTGGTTTGAGCAGCGGAACCGACACGAGAGACGGAAAGACCGACGTTAATGGCAGGACGGATACCCTTGAAGAAAAGTTCGGCTTCCAAGAAAATTTGACCATCAGTAATGGAAATGACATTAGTAGGAATATAAGCAGAGACATCACCACCTTGGGTTTCAATGATGGGAAGAGCAGTCATGGAACCATAACCAAAGTTCTTGTTCATCTTGGCAGCACGTTCTAAAAGACGAGAGTGAAGATAGAAGACATCACCAGGGTAAGCTTCACGACCAGGAGGACGACGAAGCAAGAGAGACATTTGACGGTAAGCAACAGCTTGCTTGGACAAATCGTCATAGATGATCAAAGAGTGACGACCGTTATCACGGAACCATTCACCAAAAGCAGCACCAGAGAAAGGAGCAAGATATTGAAGAGGAGCGGCTTCAGAGGCAGTAGCAGCAACAACAGTGGTGTACTTCATGGCATCTAATAAATAAAATATTAGTTAATCAAAACTCTGTAGCTTTAAAACACTGGTCTTTACCGTTTTCTTCAAGAGTTCTGACAAGTTGGGCGACAGTAGAACGCTTTTGACCGACAGCAACGTAGATACAGTACAACTTCTTGGCTTCATCAGAACCGTTGTTCCAGTTCTTTTGGTTCAAGATGGTATCAAGAGCGACGGCAGTCTTACCAGTTTGACGATCACCAATGATCAATTCACGTTGACCACGACCAATGGGGACCATGGAGTCAACAGACTTGATACCAGTTTGCATAGGTTCGTTGACAGAGTGACGAGGCAAAATACCAGGAGCCTTGACTTGGACACGAGAGCGACCAACGGTGTCAAGAGGACCTTTACCATCAATGGGGTTACCAAGGGCATCGACGACACGACCGAGGATACCAGGACCAACGGGAACATCGACAATAGCACCAGTACGCTTAACAGTATCACCTTCCTTGATTAAACGATCGTTACCGAAGACGACAATACCGACGTTATCGGGTTCCAAGTTAAGAGCCATACCCTATCGTTACCTATCAGCATATTTGCTTTTTCTCTCTATTCTATAATTTACCTTAAGACCGCTGGAGAATTCAACCATTTCTTCAGCTTGACAGTTCTTCAAACCATAAACACGAGCAATACCATCACCGATGGACAAGACACGACCAGTTTCTTGAAGATCAATTTCAGAGTTAGCACCGAGAATACGTTGTTCAAGGATAGAAGAAACTTCAGAAGTAGAGGGCTTAGCAGAAGCATAAGTACGAGCAACAGTGGCGACAGCACCAAGGTTGATACGCTAATGAATACAATCGTTAACATCCAATTTTCTAAAGAATAAACATTGAACAATTTAATGTTGTTTAAAATCTTACAGCAGGAGTAGATCTAGCTAAAGCGGCCAAGGTAGGGCGTGCGAGACGAGTAGCGTTTCTCAACATTTGTTAAAGTTGTTGAAAAGAAAAAATAAAATCAAAACAAAACTGGGGGAAGGGTGCGTTAGACTTAATTCAATCTCCGTAAAATCGGCAAGGGCACGCCCTTATGTCCCAACAGAATAAGGCTGACATTAAATTAGTCCGGTACCTCGAACCAGTGAAGTATGAGAGTACTTTGAAAATTAAATAAAATTTTTATTTGTGGATATTTTCGCGTTTTCTTTTTTTGGCATCATAAACAGAGATGGATATTCATACTTACACTGCTATTCCCAATACAGTTACTAAATCTACCTTAGAATGGAGAAAAGCCGTTGAGGATAGTGTATCCTAACACGGCGTTATGTGGGTAAGTCCACGTTACGTAGGTGATAATCCCGAATTTCCTAACTACAAAGAGAATACCACTGATAACAACGAGGAGAATGGTGCTCAACAACCTAAGCGTAGAAGAAAAACAACTACATATGTTTGGTACGTTGAATATAAGTGCCATAGATATGGAAGTTACCGTGATAGAGTAGCTGAAGGAACTCGTTCTAAAAGGGGTGTTTCTGGTAGTTCTCGTGATCTTCAGAAAGCTAGCAAAAAAACAGATTGCAAAGCTAAATTAAAAGTTACCTGTGAAAAAGACACCCCCTGTGTCGTTAGGATCACGCATATTGGGCCTCACAACCATGAAGTTGGCGGCATCGAGGATTTAAAGCACCTTCCTCTTTCGCAAGAAAGAAAAAACCAGATTATCGAAAGACTTCGTGAGGGTTATAACAAGAAAGATTGTAGGGTTGCGATACAAAAGGATTTCAGAAAGTACATTAGAGAAAACTTGCTGCTCTCTGACGGCTCCGTCCAAGTTATTCATAGAGACCAATTAGTTCACCAATATGAAGTGTACAACTTATTTAAAAAATATCCAGGAGTCTTCCTACAGAAAATCAAACAACGAGCAACAATCCGTATGTCTTTGGCTTGATGAATCACAACAAAAGGGTTACGCAACCTTCAAGCATAGCACTTTTAATGAAAATTTTACTTTCGGTTTTTCTTCTCCTTGGCAACAACATCTTTTGCACAACGTCACCATGATTTGTCTTGACGCAACGCATTGTATATCTCATATACAGAAGGCAATTCTTTACACGGTCGTTGTACGTCATCCTATAACTAGTACAGGTTGCCCAGTAGCGTACATGTACACTAAGGATCATTCCATAGCTGCGATTACTGTTTTTCTTGCTTTTCTGAAAAATGAAGTAGGTGTTACAAGCTTGTCAAAGATTACCATTGATGTCAGTGCCGCTGAACACGCTGCAATTAATGCTGTTTTTCCGGAAGCCACTGTACAGTGGTGCTTGTTCCACGTTAGTCGCGCTTGGATGGCAAAGATTAGAGAACTGGTGAAGCTTGGTTCGACTTCTTTAAATAACCAGGTGCATCGCGAGATCATCACAGACCTGAAGGCGTTGATGTGGGAGAAGAATCAAGAGGTGTTCCTGTTGAGCTGGCTTGCGTTTTATAACAAGTATGATAAGTACGAAGAATTTATCAATTACATGGACAGAAATTACCTCAATCGAGAGAAATTCGTCCATTGGTCAGCAGCCTACCAGCCCCAAGTCTTTTCAAATATGGAGACAAACAACTATGTTGAAAGCTGGCACAACCAGTTAAAGACCACCTACTTCAACCGCAAGACCAACAGAAGAGTAGACCGACTTGTATTTATTTTGGTAAACGATGTAGAACCGGACTACATGCAGAATATTAATCGAATTCGATTAAACATTGGCCGTATGGGACCAGAGGAAAGAAAACGAAGAAGAAGAGAGCTACTTGCAGCAAGCATCAACGAGAATATCTTGGTGATGATGATTACTGAACCAACAGAGGAAAGCAGCAATACGTACGTGGTAAATTCGTTTACAGTTGAAGACCAACGTTACAACGTCGAAGTAATCGATGGGGAGATGCAATCTTGTTCCTGCAACGATTTCCAGTGGCATCGTATAGCTTGCAAGCATATGTACTTGATTCGACGTTTACATACCCACATATCTGTTTATCGGGGTAGGTTAATAATGTTTTGTATCAACACTAAGAAAATAATGTATTAATTACTTGGTGTAGTTCCATTCACCAACATGAATCCAACGAGAGAAACCGAGCAGCCCTCAGAAAATATAGATACCAATACTAACACGCCTGCGTCTCAATCTATTGTAACTCGTGCATTCAATGCTGTTAGTAATTTGCAAGCTGTTTTGAATAATTTTAGACATGCACCTACTCAACTTTCAGATGAGCAAAAGGAGCAACTTGAAAACCAGGTTGAAGAACTTGTTGAAAAAGCTGCCAGTATCAGCAGCATTCTTGAAAGGTCTAACGACAATCAAGCTCCTAACTCTAACTTCAATACACAACGTAGATCAGAGTGATAGTAAAACGCGTCATTACCCTCCCCCCCAAAAAAAAATACAAAAATAAAAAATAAAAAATATTTCGTCCGGTATCTCAAAATTTAGTCTTCTGTCCGGCGCTTCCGGCATTCCGAGGAGATGGCAGATTTCAACTTCAGCCTTATTGTAAATCGGTTTAAAGGCAACCACCTCATTTACACAGTAGTCACAGAATCTACCTCAAAAATACTTATGCTTAAAAAAAGAAGGGGTACCCTAACAACTTCAGTATATGCAGTACAATGGAAACTTTTAATTCGGTTACGATCAGATAAAGAGTGTTCTTCATTGTTATGTTATTTGTTGACAGCTACACTACCAAAACGATATGTGAAGCAAAAATGCTCCAAAGAATGTACGTCGAATAATACAGCGACATAAGTTTCGTATGGCTTTTCCTATACCCTATTTCAATTCACACTGTGATCACTATAAATACAGTGTTTTGACACAAGCAAAAAGGAGAATGGCCTCAGTTTAGTTGTTTGTGGGCGATAAAGTAAGAACTATGAGTTAGATACCTGAATTTGACCTGCTACCCCTAATTTTTTTTTTTTTTTTATTGTCGTCGCTCAGCAGTACTCGATTCAGCAAATAATGAACATCAACTTGATGATACCTTGTTTAGGTCGATGAGAGCACGCGTAAAACATATACTTAGTATATACTTCTTTTATTTACAATGCTCTTAGATGCAATACTGTATTGTGTGCGTACTCGTAATCTTATACTATTAGTGCCTGTTAGAGTCTGAATAATAATTTGTTAGCTTGTAGTTAAATGAACATTTAATGGGTACTGCTCAATGTTAGGATAGTACAACTAGTGGATTTTATACTCATAATGAGCACCTTAGTATACACTATATATGTCAAAGTAGAAATAACAATGAAGCCTGACACTCAACTCGTATATAAGGTGGCTCTCGTTTTGAAACTGTTTTATTTTGCATAAACGTTTCATACATTTAAAAAACAATGGGAAGACCAGGAACACCTTATCCTCGTTCATCAACACCTTTTAGCATGAGTACCGGTGGTAGCGAAGACGGGTAAGTTAGCGGCATATACTGAAATAGACTAAACACGAGTATTTAACTTTTTTTATTTATAGACAATGCTGTTGTACTATCCAGTAACGCTATACAAGATTTAAATAGTCTTAATAAATAATAAAATATATATCATCTTCCTTGAAGTATTGCAACAATCCAGCTCTTATGAGTTATTGCTTATTATTAGTGAAAGGTAATGTTTCTTTACCCCCCCACCCTTTATGGTAATTTAATATCTTAGTCTCTTGGAGTACGTATTTCTATCCTTCAAAAGCTATTTTAACTTTTTTTGAGTTCAAGTGATATGTTATGCTGTTCTTTCATGATGTCACAACTTGAAGAATTTAAAAGCCAGGAAAAACTCATTTGATTGGCCACTTGCCTCTTCAAAGAATACGCGTAATCTGCAAGTTACTTAAATTTTGCGTCGTCTTCTCTCTCTTTTTTTTTTTTTTTTATATAATTATACAGCAATCAATCATGAGTTTAAAAAAGGGAGAAGTTAATCTTGGTGTAAGATCTACAACAAAGACCCTTATAACACCTTGTCCTTACATGTTTTTTTTTTTTTTTCTATTAGACTTCCATTATGGCAGTTGCTTACAAAGATGGTGTTATTCTTGGTGCCGATTCTCGTACAACAACTGGTGCTTATATTGCTAACAGAGTGACAGATAAATTAACCAAAGTACACGATACCATTTACTGTTGTCGATCTGGATCTGCTGCAGATACTCAAGCTGTTGCAGACATTGTTCATTACTACCTTCAAATGTATTCGTAAGTGTTCTTCTACTTGCGTTGTGTTGTGATATTAAAAAAAAAAACACATAGAGTACAAGAGAATGAAGCACCTACTGTTCGTACAGCTTCTGCTTTATTTCAAGAAATGTGCTATCAAAATAAGGACAATTTATCAGCTGGTATTATCGTTGCTGGTTGGGATAAGAAGGATGGACCTTCAGTATATAATATTCCTCTTGGCGGTTCCTTACATAAGGCACCATTTGCCATTGGTGGTAAAGTAGTGACTGTATATTTTATGTATGTATATATTTGCTGAAGATGATGTGAAAATAGGTTCTGGATCAACTTATATCTATGGTTATTGTGACGCAACATATAAAGATGATATGTCTCGTGAAGAATGTATAGAATTTGTAAAAAACTGTAAGTCAAACACTAGGTAGAAACGAGAGAGAGAGAGAGGGACTAATGCATAAGTGTGATATTGTTAGCTTTGGCATTAGCTATGTCTCGTGATGGATCTTCAGGTGGTGTTATTCGTTTAGCAGTCATTACAAAAGATGGTGTTGAAAGATTGTTTATCCCTGGAAATGAATTACCAGGTATGGTGTGATTAATTAGAGTCTCTTTTATGTGATATTAACATGAATTATAATAGTTCATTGGGAAGGATAATTTCTATATATTTTTATCATAATCATCAGAATAAAACTCATAATTAATGTAAAGTATAACAGAATTATGCCATGTGCTTTTATTTCTAATCATCATCAAGTCACTCGTTAGTTTCTAACAGCTCTTCTACGTCCACCCACTTTTGAGCCAATGACATTCACCTTTTCGCCACCACCTCTTTTACGAAGCTTTTTAGAATTCTTGGGAGAATCTGTTGTGGCTTTGTTTTCTTCCTCAACGACCTCTTCTTCTTCATAAACTTCTTCAACAACTTCCTCTTGTTCTTTCTTGTTTAATATCTTATAAACAACGCGTCTTGGCCATTTGATAATGAAAAGATCACGGAAAGTAGGTTGAGCAACCCATTCTGTATTCAAGTGAACAGGGTCATTGACATTTCCATCAGGATAAACAATAATGTAGTTATCGCTCTTTACTTCACATCGCATGGCTCTATGTCCAACTTCAATAACGCTGCGGCCCAAAGTGGCAGCACGGCCTTTGGGTGCTTCGAGGATCATTTGAGCTCTTGCATCAGCAATAAATTGCAAGATACGTTTCTTTTCTTGACGATAATTGATTTGACCTGCGATATATTGCATACCAGCAGCGATGAGTGAAAGGACAATAAAAACGGATCCTAATCCAGGTCTGAAACGGCTGTACAAATATCCAGTACCACGCCAGCGAGGCACACCATTTTTATAGAAAAAGTTGTATCGTTCACGTTTTGAAGGGTCACGTAAAATAGAAGCAATGACGCCTAAACGAGCAAAACGTTCCTTGGCTTTATTGTCGCCCTTATTCTTGTCTGGACTATTGTAAGTTTGATTAAGTATACGAAAAAGAAAAGAAAATCATGACAACTTACTGCCATTTTAAAGAGAGTTTACGGTAAGCTTTGGTGATTTCAGCAGGAGTAGCAGAAGACTAGTTTATCAGTTAATTGAATGCTTTGTTTTTTTTTTATGGAGGTTCTTTTGTTTACTTTAACACCTAACCAATTGTAGAAGTTGGTATCTTTGCCTTCTGCTTTTTCTAAAGCATCAACAATATCGAATATTTCAAAATCAGCTACATTTCATCAAACATGTTAATCATTAGTTTTTTCATAAAGGCTTTAGGGTTCATTACTTTCATCCCAAGCCTTAGCAACCGCAGTCAAGGCAACTAAAACGACAACAAGTATACTAAGGATACTTGACAATTTTACACGTGCCATGTAAAAAAAATTTTTTTTTTTTGTTAAAAAGAGGAAAAGAACCTACAGTTGTAGATGAAAATAAAGGGGGGAAAATCATTTCTTCTCTCGTTTTTATGCGGAGTTTTATTCGACAAAGTAACCATTTATGATGGCCACGTCAAAAGTTTTAATAAGTCTTTGTATGAACGACGCTTGGGCCATGTTCATTATAATCTACTTTGCTAACGTAATTCTTTGCATCAATGAATATAAGCTATAGAGACAAGGTTATTAGTTTAGATAGTAAAAACAGATCTCTCTTTTTTTTTTTTTTACCTTTGCAATGATTTCAGCACCTAACCAAGTAGAATATTGTTGATATTGTTTATCTTTTAATATAGTAAAGTAGTCAGGAATTCTTAAGAAGTTTAATTGACGTGGTTGATTATCACCAGCGTTGTCAGATTGTGGTAAATATAATTGAAGTTCTGCCTTGATTCTCTTGTTTAATCCAGTAGTATGACAGCAGCCACCAGCGACAACAATATTTTCCCAAAGCTTGGGTCTAATCTCTGGTGGTTCACAATTCATGGCTGATAATCGAATAGCTTCAGGGAAAGACATTGTTTCAAGGTTCAATAACTCTGGTGAAAATAATGGATCAAATACTTTATGGCGATAGGCTCCAATATTAAATTTATGTCCTTTATACTCTACTTCGACTACTTCTGGAACTTCACCCACTTCTTCCTCTTCTTCCTTTTTTGGGTTATCTTCATCTAAAAGTTCTTCTGTTGATTCTGTAGGTAATTCTTCCATTGCATTGGATAATCCTGTTAATCTACTATCTTTCAAGTCGTGTTCAAATGCTATATTACATACACCAGGTAATTCACGAACATATTTAGCAAATGAAATGTCTAACTCTAAACCTTCTATCGCAGCAAATTGTTCAACAAGCTTGTCATCCTTTTTTAATAATTCGAGGAAATACTGATCAAAGTGATTGCCTCCCACAGTAACGGTGAAGCTAGATTGTAATTGAATGTTGCTATCTACCACTATATTGACATCTATACAACAATTAAGCACATACACACACGCACAATCTATGTCTATTCATATTACCTGTAATTTCACTTCCAATATCAACAACAATGCCTGATACTGATCCGACCCCAAAAAGACTCAACAAGGGTTGAGGAGCAATATAAACACCAGGTACATTGAAGTTTTCAAAAAACATTTGTGTAATGCGTTCATGTTCTAGTTTAGTCCATTGCACAGGAACAGCAACTAAAACAGGACATTCATTTCTTGACTTTTTAATGTTTAATTCTTTGAACAAAATATGGCTCCAACAGTCCTCGAGATCTTTCCAGTTGACAATCATATTGTTTTTAATAGGGTAGTTGAAATCGGCCATATTCACAAACTAATACACACTTTTGTTTTTAATACGGAAGAGTATAAAAAGAAAAAGCCTTACCACAGTAGGTGGTTTGTTTGTATCGTGCATGCCTATGCCAGCCGTTGTTGTGCTCGATCCTACATTAATGACAACAAAGTTTTCTTCACGGAGTGCAATCGACATTGTGTTTTTATTGCCAAAAAATAAAAAAAAAGCAGTGCACGCGTTTTTTTCTAGTTTTTCAGCACACCCTAGTTGAGGTGCGGGATAATCCGAACCGAAGATCTGCCGGATTGTGTTTTTTTTTTTTTTTTTTTTTCAATGTTCTGCTTGAAAGATCTTATGTGTTATGTTAATATTGATTGGATAGAAACTGAATCAGATACAGTTGGTTACAAAAGCTAAGCTTGAATTAGATAATAATTATTTTTATTGTGCTTTTTTTTTATATATATATAAATTTGCACAACGATTTAATATGTATATATAAAAATAGAAATCGACATGAGCGTTTTTTCATATAATTCATTTGCACCTGTGCTGTTTAAAATGATGCCATTTTGCTCGTTTCTTGCTGTTACTTATCTCTGCTCTGTTTGAACAACTTTTAAACTAAGCATTGAGAATACAGCGTTTGTTGTAGTAGTGTGAAATATACCTATTTGACTTTGAAAAGAACAAAATGCCAGAATAACGATGTTTCTTTAAAAAGTTCTTTGTTGTGATTGAGTAATCAAGAGCGAAATTAGGTAAAAAAAAAAAAAAAAGGTACTACGAGAAAAATGAGAAAAATCTCAACTTATGAATTTTCTTATTTTAACTTTTTGAAACCACAAGTTTGAATTCAGGGTCCACTTATAGGGACCATTTTACCTCGGGTTGATTCAGTCGGGAAGCCCTTTTATCCAATCAAATGATACCAAATGAAACATGGACCCTTTTTTTTAGATAATATAAAAAATAGAAAATTTTTTGATTTTCCCTTTTTTTTTTTCTAAATGAATGAACAAACATGAATCATCAACAACAAAGAGAAAAAAGGTTAAAAGTTTCAAGAGCTTGTTATACTTGCAGAATAAAGAAAATAAAGGCAAGTATTTTTATGCTAAAAGAGAACAAGTAAAAAGACTTATAATTATTATCAGTGTGATGGCATTCAACCATGCATGCAGGTAAACAGAAAATTTTACAATTTTTTTTTTTTTTTACTTATATTTATAATAGTGCAAAGGTAACGACTACTAGTAACATGAGAAAAATAGATGTATTTTGTATTCATAATAGCAATTATAGCAAGGAATAAAGTATGTTCCTTTTCGAAAAATGGTGCTATAGAAGATCAATCGAAAGTAGAAAAGTCTACTAATAATGAAAACGATTTTTCTTTAAAATACCGCTTTCTCCCAGCAACAACAAGAACAATAACTACTAATCATCAAGAGCCCTTAAGAAATATGTCAAACCAGTTAGATAAACTGAGCAAACTATACCCTGGAGAAGGTAAAGAAGGTCGCTGGTTCTTGGACATAAATCTCTTATCCAATGGAGTAACACAAAAAAACCCAAAAGACATATTCCCTTTAGATTTAAATACCAATCTCATTAACCTCTATTTTCGTTACCGTCACACTGTATTTCCCATCTTTTCAAAATCCATCTTTTATCGTTTACTAGAACAGCGCGACCCTTTTATTACACCTCTCTTATTGAACTCAATTTATTGTCATGCTGCTCATTTCTCTCATGGTGACGCTATTCATGCAAACACCTATTATAGAAAAGCAGAACAAATCCTACTGCAAGAAGAACTACTTCAAAACAACAGTACACCCTCTCTTAGTGTCATTACCTCATTGTGTCTATTGGCTACTTTTGAATCCAACCATTTTGGCACGGGACCTCACGTCAATCCTCAAAAGGCCTTTACGTACCTTGATATTGCCTGTCGTATGTGTTACGATCTCAAATTACACAAACGGTATGCTTTTCATCATTCAGGTACTACACCAGATGAAATTGAACTACGGAAACGCGTCTATTGGGTGTGTTACTGCTACGACAAATTGCAATTCCTAATGACCGGTAAACCTTACTTACTTTCATCCACCATGGATATAGACCTTCCCATTCTTGTATTGGATAGCGAAGACCCCAATGAATACGAAATCAATGCCTGCTTTATTGAGCATATTAAACTGATGCAACTATGTGAAAGTATCCCTTCAGAGCCTTTGGAACAAAACAACAATGGTTATATACTAGAAGAACAACTCATGTATTGGCAATCCAACCTTCCTCCTTCTTTACAACACTGGACAACCACTACAAATCAAATAAACCCACTTGCCTCTCATTTACATCTTGTCTATAATTATGTCCAACTATTATCATCTTCCAGCCAACAACGCAAACGTGCTTCTATAGCAACAACTCTCACACAACTCGTCGGATCTATGGCTGAACAACCTTACTGCATGCTCTCTTTTCAACTTGGAGCTGAAGTGTTGATGGCTTCTGTTCGGGTACACTTATTAGACTGTGGGGATGAAAACCTACTCACAGCACGCCATGCAAGATCTATGTACCAACGCTCTATTCGTATTCTCAAGACACTCTTGCACCACCGATACATTGAAGTAGAAAGCTTTGTTCATGTCTTGAATGAAGCTTTTGCCTCACAAGAAAACACAAGTAACAGCAGTAGTAGTCCTATCCATGCATTGTCGCCCGTGATACCCAAACATCAAAAGTTCGGCATGGTATCTTCAACACCAACGACTTCTTCATTAGAGCTTATTTATGACCATGCTTATGATAACAATATACCCCAAAACTGGACCAAACCGCAAGTTGAAAAGAAAGAAGAAAAAGAACTCATGTTGTTTACACCGCGTTATGGATTAGGTGTTTATGCATCTGCTCATCAACATCATACAGATGTTTTGAGACAGCATATGCCTAACATTAAAACAAATCATTCAAACAGACCTGTATTATTAAATCATTTTGGGCAAGTCGTTGTACAGCAACAGCAACAGCAATAGATTTTATGTGCAAGCAAATGATATTTATTTTCTATGTAATGGATAGTAATATGTGCAAAATGGAATATAATATAATAAAAATACAATTTTATGACAAATAGCCTGATAGCTTAGGTACAAGTTGTCTGAGTTCTTCTGTGTACGTGCCATTGGACTGAATGTAGTTTAAAGTGTCCTGCACTAATTCAAGTAATGAGTGTGATGACTCTTGTTCGTAGTAATAACAGTCATCGTCATCATCACTACTATGCATGATAGAGTAAGAAGAGCAAGAGGAGATGTCTTCCTCTGAATCACTGTAGGATGGTGTATCCAGGAAGAAAGGATCACACTCTTGTGGTGAGGGCAAGAGTAAACGACGTGTTGTCGGGATACTAATCACGTTGTTTAACTCAAAGTTGCGTCTTTTGATATTGGTTGCAATACCATCAAAGAGCAACATGAAGGAGGAGAGAGAGTGTTGTTGAATGATCACACGACCTGTTTGTGTATCCATCACGGTAACTTGGTATACGTCGTCTCTTTTTACAACTTGGGTGATGGTAGAGGACGCGTTTATTTCAGGTGTGGGGTAGTAGGTGATAAGTCCGATGGGCTTCTTCTCCTGTGGCACCACCGTGTTAAGTTTTCTCAATTGAGCAAGTGGTGTAGTATGGAGCCAGTTAAACTGGGACTTTGTTAAATAAAGGCAATGTGTTGGTGGTGTAACATCATGTTGTGGTTTTTGAGGGTTAATTGTTGGCACTTGAAGGAAGGCAGATTTGTTTGATAATGAGGCCATAAATGAAGGATTTATATGACTTAGATATAAAGGAGACATCATTTGAGAACTAAAGAAAAGAAGAAAAAGAGAAAAAATGAATTTTATTTTTGTTCTATAATATTATACTCCACACACTCCATATGTAAACAATAGGAACTTTAAAAAATCTCATGATTTTTTCATCAAATCTAGAAACCTTGTTAAAACAACAACAAACATTGACTTTAATATAAACAAAAGCACTTCTTAAATTAAATAACAATAACAGTTAACAGTGAATTTCCACCAAAAAGCGTAAAATTAAGCCCTAGAAGAACGCTTTTTCTTGCTTCTTTTTTTTACATAATGAAACACATACTTGTTCATTTATTGTCTCTTCTACTACACTTTTTTTCCAATTCTATAAATAAGCTTTTGTCGCCGACTAAAAATCACTTTCACCCCTTCTTTTTTATAAAGAAAAAATTAATTAATTCAATGGTTTTGTAACGCTGTTTTTGGAAAGTTATATATATATATATATATATATATGGCAGTAGTGGTGTAAGCCATATAGACGATATAATAAAAAATACAAGAAGAAAACGAGCTTAATACGTTGGTTTGGCATAATTAGAGCTTATTCTCTTAGTTTTGGCACTTGACGCTCTACTAGGAAATCACTGTTGTTGCATTTAATAACACTGAGTACATTAAATGAGTTTTCCCTCAAAATATTAAAAATAAGGCTTTAGTTTTACAAAGACTCTTAATTTGAAAATGCTCTCTCAGAGAAGAGGTGTTCACGAACAAATGAAATATAGGTATCCAAACTTGGCCTACATAGTCTTGTTCAGTTGCAGGTTTAGCTATTTTATTTTTTTTTTAAAATGGTGGAAATAAGCCTCTTCTTGCGAGAATGCATAACTAGTTTGTAATTGCATGCAAAATTGGTAAGCCTTTTTGAGGTCATCAGTAGCCGTCTATTGCTCTTTATATAATTAGTTTTCACCGAATTAATAAAATTAAAATAATTAGAACTACCTTTTCTATCTTCACAAGGTTGTGTTTACGCCGGCATTTCTTATATGAGCAACCAGTATCGATATTCTGCGACTTTATGATAACTGGCTTAGGGAACTTCATCTTTAATGTGTTCAGAAATCTTTTTTTTTTTTTTTTTTCATTTCCCTGGAGACGGTAGACTTGGTTTTTGAATAAGTAAAGTTCCACGCACCATGGCGACACACCAAGATTCTCAATAGAGCTCGCATAGAATGTAGAAAATAAGAGTAAAAATAAAAGAGCAATCATAAAAGCTCCCTTTCGTCATCATACCTACGAACTCAATACTTCTTTCCAATATTGCGTTTCTGGTGATATCAGTTTTGCTAGAAGCAAAGTCAAATGCTAAAGAGCTTTTGTACCGAGTTGTTTACATCTTGCAAATAAAAGAAAATGTTGCCACAAACTTCTTCTTCAACTTCAGTCATTTCCCCCACCACTTTCGAAAGTTCCTTCTTCTTCGAGCTGCACTGAACCTTTCCAACTGATGCAAGATAAAGATATTATATATTTGTTTGGTGGAAGTAGGAAAGATGAATGGTTGCTAAAGGTTTACAATTTTTAAATAATAAAGAGAACATGTTGTCGAGTTGTGGTCTTTGTTTTATGTTGGTTGATTTATTATGGTGAGAAAAAGGGTTCATTCTCTCGAGAATAATTAGACACACAAAGGAAGCATTTATTGTCTAGTAAAGATTCAACAGAAATACGTGTGTAATGAATGTGTACATTAAGCAAAAATCTTGGTTAATAACAGATAACTTTATATAGTTTGACATCACCCTATTTAGAACTTTGGTGTGCCACCATGGTGCACAGAGCATTGCTCGTTCAAAAAGTTCAATTTTTCTTGATACTATTTTTAGATTGACGGTGAATAGAACAGTCCGGGATCAATGTCTTCATTAGTACATGAAAGAAAGAAGCCTTTTCTAGGGTATAAAAACTGCCATTCTCTTTTTTCTTTCCAATATAACTGATACATGTTAACTTATATTATCGAGCCAAATAGAAATAGCTTCCTTGATATCCTTCTCTATTTACCTTCGAAACGAAGAAGATAGCTTATCTAAATCATAAAAGGGTCACGTACTGGATAATTAGAAGAATGAACAAACTTATATGTATTTCTTTATATATATATATATATATATATATATATATAAACTATTAAACAACATATACAATATTTAACATGTTGGAGGGGGAGGGCAAAACATATCAAAGTTCGTCTGGATTGTTGGTGACCTGTCTTAATGGACTACCAGTGAATACAGGTGCGCAAGAAGTTCTATAGCGCTCAGGAAGCAGTACAACAAGGCGAAGGATAGCATTTGTCACGAGCGTGCTGTCACTAATATGCTTAGTCGCATAAAGGTCTTCATCGCTGAATTGTGGGTCTGGGATTGAGAGAACTCCGAGTTCAATGATCTGAATCAATGAGGATATATAATATAATAAATATCGTATGAACAATACTAACCCCCAATAGTTTTTACATACCTCTTGTTCGTAAAAGTCGATTTCTGTCGTTCTAGTCATTTTAGTCGATGTTATAATCAGTAAGAAGAAAAAAGGATGATGGGTATGGCATAAAGCAAGTGGGGAGGTTTTTATAAGCATTTTTTATTTTTTGCTTTGTTTTTTCCAGTTAATGCAGAAAGGAGAATTTACTGTACTTGGTGTATATGCACTCATGTGGCGTGTCTATGCGCCACATCCTCTAATTGAGATGTATGTATTACAAACGCAACTAACAAATCCTATACCCGAGGATGATTGAAAAAAATTTTTTTTTTTTTTTTTTTACTAAATATCTTACATAGAACTTTTTAAAATTATGTAAATTAAGTATGCCCGTAGTATGCGACAGGTAAAAATTATATGAGATAAGATAGTATAGCAGGTTTTAGTGCTCATATTCGCTGCTAAAACTGCAAGGGAATACCACAATGCTTTGTAAAAAGAAGTTCGGCAACGAAAATATCGTACATAAAACAAGCAATAACTACCTATACAAAAAGAAGCTTCTCAATTTAGGAGAGAGAGATTCCATAATATGATACCGGTATATTATAGACCATGTGCCGCGATTCGAAAAAAAAAAAAAAAAAGACCACTAAAAAGTGAAACCATGACAGCTAAAAAAAGTTCTTCAATTCTCGTTGACAGCCTTATTTACCACTTATGATTCAGCTATCATTAAACAATCCCAATGATATCCGCTCACTATAAATATATTATCATCATTCACTGCTCTCCATTGACCAAGGACTTAATAATAGAGACTTTACTCTATATGATAATGGTAATTTAATTTAAAGCGGATGACGATTCTCCTCAAACTAGCAGATGTAAATAATATTTAACAAACCATGGCGTCTGACATGAAATAATAAATATTTCCCTTGTATGTTTACATCATATTTCCTCGGGATACAACCTTAAGCTATCATAAAAATTAGAAAATATAAAATTAAACGAAATATCTATCTAAATCTTGACCCGGAACTTTCAAGTGAAATGACGCGCTTATACTTTTAGGATAGGTTATGTGTCAGTATCAGTTTTAGAGATTCACCACCACCTTAGATATCTTCACAACATAACCCATTTGTATCTATAAAGTCCACATTTTCGTATAACGATACTAGTAATAAAATACCACTAATAAAGCCTTTATAACCACCAATTCCAGGCATGTTATAATATTCTTGGTATATTATCTTTGGAAATCAGTTATCTATACATAATATTGAGCATAAAACTTAAAACACAAGAAATTTCTTTAGACCAAATTTTACTATGCACCATAGCAACATGTTATTATTTATCATGATATCATTTTCAAAATGTAGCTAGGATCATATATCTAGGCAACGGTATTACTTATTGATGTCATTTAGAAGTAAGAGCTTACTGTAGTACTCTAACATGATTTTCGCCTCTGACTTTTAAAATTGCTTGGTAACAGTAAAGCATTAGCAATTAGGTCATAGGCGACAGCTACACTTTTTTTTTTTTTTTTTTTTCTACTACTAGAAACAATGTCAAACCAAACATCTAACACAACTTTGGGTGCTGCTTATTACAACACAGAAGAAGGGAGCTTTGGTGTCCTAAACTTTCGAGATTTAGGTGTTTCTTCTGCAGACAATGCCGAGAATAAAAAGTAATGAACACCATGCAATACGTCATTCAACGCAATAAGAACTCATCCACGGAATGTTTAGATATGTAAAAGAAGGTCTGCTATTTAGATCGGCAACGCTAGATAATATGAGCCAAGAAGATGTCGATGCTTTTATTAGAGCACACAAGATTAACACTATTCTCGACTTACGTACAGGGTAAAGATAGAAAGGTACCTCAGACAGAGTTGTTATTGACATATATTAGGATGGAAGGTAGAGAGGGGTTACCTATTGATAAAAGCTTTCCTACCACTGCTCTTGCTACAGTAAAAGAACAAAACAAAATAAATAGAAAGGTTATATTTATATGTATGATGTATAGATGAAACCTAGTGATTTAGTTGGGGATAAAGCAGAGTTACAGGAAAACAATGTTAGAAAGGAAGACTATGCAACTACTGGACAGGGCACACTTGTTCGAAAGAAATACCGAATTGATTTCGCAGGAAAGAATTTCCAACGCTATTGTGTATTTGCTTCATGCCCACTTCCTTTGAAATTGTATATTATTTACTTAATGGCATTTTGTCAGCGTAAAAGGGCCGTGTATTTGATAGGCAAAAAGGTGTTGGGACCTATGGGAGTGAATAAGATGTACAAGGAGTTTGCAACTTTTTGTAAAAAGGAAATCTTGGAGGCATTGATGATCTTTGTAGAACCATCGAATTATCCAATTGAAATTCATTGCACACAAGGCAAAGACAGAACAGGTATTGTTTCTGCATTAATTTTATCGATCGCAGGTGTGCCTGAGGATATTATTGTAAACGACTATGCCAAAACTCAAAAAGCCCTTGCACCTATTTATGAAGACATGTTGGAAGAAGTGAGAAGATCTGGTCTCACTGAAGATTTTGCCCAAGCACCACCCCAGGTAAAAAATAGGCCATCATAAACTCTTCCTTAGTTAATTAATTATTGTCTTTATTAAGAATATGAGAGATTTATTTACATTTTTCAAGGACAACTACGGATCTGTCGAGGGATACTTGGATGCGATTGGGTTTAATCATGATCTTCGCCAACGGGTCAGGAGTATTATCTGCCTATAATAATTATAGATCATTCTACTGACACCAATAAAGAAAACTAAAACTCTGCTGTTTTAAAAGGAATCCCGAATTTTACCGATATTTACCTCTTTGTTTACAAGGCATTCCCTCTGTCCCTATTTTGGAATTTGCCACTCATGTCAATATCATTATGAGGCATTTACTCATGCGCATAAGCTAAGTATGAGAAAGTATCTTCTTGGCTTACTCGCTTTTGTTATTATACATAGCATCATCACCTTATTAAAAGGCAAAAAAAAAAAAAAAATTTTTTTTTTTTTTGAAACAAAAAGGGCAGCGTAGTTCTTGGCTGTCATTCGCCACATTTAAAAATCATTTTAAATAGTGGCGGAAAGTATATCAAATATATCGATTTCTACGTTTATTGGACGGGGTATTTTTAGTTAATCCCCTAATACGCCCGAGATATTCTGGCCGTATAAAAAGGGCTTGAAAAAAAAATTTTTTTTTTGTTGTTATTTTGATTCTCTCACTTTAAACTTATTAAATGCAAATTTTGAATTTAAATTTAAATTCTATATCGCAATAAAGAGATACCCAACAATGAACGACTATAACGAAGAATGCTTTATTCCAGGTTTTCAAATCATGTGTTTGACTCCTGATGAAGAAGAAGAAGAATACAACTACAATACAGATCAAGCTGAAGAAGATATCACTTGGTTAGATGACTGTGAATGTCAAGAAAACCTTGCTACTATTTTCTCTTTAAATCCAGAAGAATGTAAGGTGGACAAAGATAATCATATTCAACAACTAGACGGCGTACATCTCTTTTTTGAAGAGTTGGGTTACTTGACTGAAGAACCTGAACCAATTGATCCTACTCGTGATTATGAAGCTGAAGGAAGACTCTTAATCGAAGAACGCAACAAAACGCGTAAACATCATATTGATCTATCTACGCCTGTTCCTTCTCTTGATGATACCAACTCTGGTCTTTCTTCCACTTCTTCCTCTTTTCACCAAGATGATCGTCAAACTATCAATGACATTCGATCTCCTCTCTACATGGGTGGCTATACATCCCCCACTTCAAAATGTACTGCTTACAACTACAGTAATCACAATTTATCCAACTCATCAACAACAAGACTTCATTAATATTATCATTTGTACTTTTATCCCCATCCCCCCAAAATAAAACCTTATTCTATTTTCCCTTGTTTCTTTTTTTTTTTTATTATTATTATTATTGTACTCTTATTTGAGATTAGTAGTTCTCCTTGGCTTCCTTGGGCAAACTTTCACCTTTCTTTTTAATAACACCTACGTGAACAATACGATCACCTGCCATAGCCACAGGATTAGAACTTCTACCAATAACCTATACATGCATATAGTTAACAACCGGCTTCAACCCTTTGAAAATATACCACTTACAATACCGCTACAAGGCGCATAATATTCATCCACGACATTTCCAAATATATTCTTGATACGTGCAATCAAGTCTCCTTTTTTAAATATCGTGTTTACTCCTGGATAGACTTCCAACACACCACCTGTCTTTGTATAAATCTAGAGATAAATCATTAATATCTTTTTTTTTTTTTTATATAAGCACTGTCATTATATTATTGTACCCAAAATCCCTTTGAACAAAGTATAGTACTGGGAGGTCCTAATGCGATCATGTCTTCTGCAGCTGTTTCATAATCTAAAGGAAACATATCTAAATGATCTAAAATACGCATAACACCCACAAAAGACCACTATAAAAGAGGGGGAGGTGTTGAGATAAATGAGGACGCGTTTGCTTTCTATTTTATGTACCTGAACATATTGACTTTGGAACAATTGAGGATTTCCAATTTCCACGGTGATGGCATGTATGCCTCTTGCTGATGCAGCCGAACGTAACGTACCATCCTGTCCTGAATTATGCAACACAATCTGAGGCTGCTGTAATCTCGCCAACAACGCCGATCGCTGATCATTCATATCTGCCCTGACATAATACGAATTTACACGCCCAAAGCTCGCTGTATGGAGATCGATTAAATGCGTGAATTGAGAAATGACTTTATTCATGAGTTGATAGCAGTACACTTGAGACGCAAACCCATCTTCACGTCCGGGAAAGTAACGGTTCAGATCGCGACCGTCTGAGAACTCGCGTGTGAACTTGAGGTAGCCAGAGACGTTGACGCAAGGAACGGCTACCACAGTGCCGTGGAGTCGGTTGACATCAATTTCCGCAATAACGCGATGGATGCAAGGAACACCGTTCAGTTCGTTTCCATGGACAGCAGCGGTGATTCCCACGACGGGGCCATCTTCGCTGCCTCGACAGACAATGACAGGTAGACGGAGCCATTCACTAAGCCCTTGTTTCACCATCTTGATCCAAGCCGTGCTAATAGTGTGTTTTGGAAAATCTTCTACTACGAGACGGTCACGTACAACGGGGGGTGGCACGTCTGTGTCTTGGTTGCTAAGGAACTCAAAAGTGGGAGGGGAATAGATTTGTGTAGCGTCTAATTTACCTCTTAACATAGCAAGACTGTTGCGACGTTCACGTTTGGGCGACTGATCTTCTTTCTTTAAAGTTGTTGCGAGTTCACCGCCCACATTGTCTGATGTTAAAGGGATAGCAGAAGCAGAAGCCGTGGCCTCTTGTGTTGCCATTCGCTGAGCCACATTTTGCGGGAGGTTCCAAAAGGGTTGGTCATCGTAAACCACCAGTGATCCTTTGCGTCTAGGTTCTCGACGTTTACTAGGTACATCTTCTTCTTGCGCGGCAGGAGTTTGTCCAGGTGTTGTAGAAGGTGCGTTTGTACCTGCCAAGCTAAAATAATCAGACATTGTGCCAATGGTGGAGGGTGCTCCCTTGGGTTTAGCTTCTGCTACTTGAATGGTAATAATCGTTGCGTCTGTTTTTAAATCAATCAGTTAAAAAAAAAAAACGGGTGTATACAATTTTGTGTTGTGTTTGTACCTTGGTCACGGTTATTCGTGGCACCTGTAGCATCGGATGCTTGGATGACCATATTAGTAGGTGATGCCTCCTCGTCACGCTCAACATAAAGTGTTTGACCCTTTGACAAGGTACCTTGATACCCTTGTGGACTATTTTCGTCAAGACCAATGCGAACATGACCATCCACGACATAGACTAATGCAAATGCACCCAAGATCAATTTCCGCCCTGTTTCTCCACTTTCGTTAGATACTGGCTGACCTATTTTATCCACCGAGAATTGAGCTTGACCTAAATCACGCTTGATCAAGAATTGAAGACTCGTCACAGGTGGACTATTGACTTTACAAGTAGTCGACCTTTATAAAAATCCCTTCTCGTGTTAATTATCCTGTACTTCACATGAAAATAAACACTTTTACCATTCTGCGTTCCATGAATAGGGAAAGAGTGGCTTCACAGTAGTCGATGCTTCTTCTCCACGATGATTCAAATGAATTGTGCTTTTTCGATTATTCTCGTTTGGTAAAATAATGTGTGTATATTCGTATCCCAATAAAATAGGAAACGTAAAATCAGCATCGATTTCATTCTCACTTAATCGCCAAAAGAAACTATCCTTTCGAAAGTCTTTCTTGGGAGGATATATACTAATTTCTCCCGTCTTACCAAGTCCATTTTTCCAGGATTGTGCTTGTCTAGATGGGAGAGGTTAATAGAGCTGCCCCTTTAAAGTGTTTCATAGTTACCCAGGATCAATTTTTTCAATACGAATTAATGTAGGCTCAGGTGAGTCTACTTCAAGCATAGAACCGTTAGGAACTTCCTTCTCTACTTGTCTTGTCATATTTTTAGATGAATATATATATATAAAAAAAAGGAGAAGAGAGGAAACAAAAATAGATTATAAATTTTATAGTAAGAAATTATATATAAATATATCATCCACCCACTGACTGTTTGTAAATTGATCATGTGTGTTATTGTAAGAAATTTGTGGTCATGTGATGCAAAAACGTCATGTAAAGGTCTCAACAGAACAATCTCCTATTCAGAAGAGTAATATGAAATTAGTAACACGCTTTATTGATTAAGGGCAAATACTTTTTGACGTGGCAAAGACGAAAATCTATCTGAATGATAGCATTATACAAAGTGGGCCTAAACAAGGCCCGTGTTTCTTTATAACAAGCTCCAAATAAACCAAAGTTAATGGAATATATAATGCATATAACATAACTATGTAATTACTGAATACAAACAATAGTCTACAGAGGCTGCAGTATATCGAATGTCATAAAAGCCCGCCTCTAGCTTTGTAGTGTCACACATTTAACCCATAGAGCCGTTGAATTAATGTACAAAGCAGATGCAACGATCAATGGTGTGTTTAGATAATGATGCTAGACGGAGGGAGCTCATATAGAGCGTGTGATTGTTCGTTGAAGAGTTATCCGATTTCACCTCGCTAACGTCCAAATAATTCGATCGAACGATAGCCTCAGAACAGGTAGCGTTCTTGTTTGTCTAGCGTAATACGACATTCTCTTGAGGAGTTTGATAGGAGAATAGGCTGATTTTTATTCACTCTCACCGAGGAAATCCATCTAGGGTACAGAGACCAACCAGTTGGTGTTGCTGGCTATTTTCATCACCCCACAGTGACACGTATATATAAGAGCATAGTAGTTATTGAGGACAGTATTTGACGTTATTGGCTTTTGCAATCCTGCTGTGTCGAATGATATAACGTTGCATATAGGACCTCTTTCTTTACGAAGCAATAAATCACTCAGATGAAAAAAAAAAAAATATATAAAAAAAATCAACGCTCTTTCTATTTGTTCCTACATGGCTAATTCCAACAGTGAAAAGATTGCTCTCATTCTAGTTGACATTCAAAATGATTTTCTCGATGGTGGCTCATTGGAAGTTCCTAATTCAAAGAGCATCTTAAACTCGGTCAATAACCTCATTCATCAAGTAAAAGCAAAAAATGGCCTAATTGTAGCAACTAAAGTAAACAAAAAAAAAAAAAAAAAAAAAAAAAAAAAAAACACACACACACACACACATACGTATCGTCTAATAATGTTTAAAAGGATTGGCATCCTCAAGATCATGTTAGTTTTGCATCAAACCATCCAAACAAAAAAGTGTTCGAGCCAATCGAGGTAGAGCATGAAGGTGCCAAAGTAACACAAGTATTATGGCCAGATCACTGTGTACAAGGCTCAAAAGGTTCAGATATCGCTCAAGAAATCGACTTGAAAGACATCGATGTGATCGTTGAAAAAGGCATTAACCGTTATGTCGATTCTTATAGCGCGTTTGCTGACAACAATTACTCACAAATTACACCACTTGCTAAAATCCTCTATCAGCACTTTATTGAGACGGTAGTGGTTGTAGGACTTGCTACAGATTATTGTATCAAATACACTTGTATTGACGCTGTGAAATTTGGGTTCAAAACGTGGCTTGTTGCTGATTGCACCAAGCCTGTAAACCAAAATGATTATGAAACCGTGCTTGAAGAGTTGAAATCAAAAGGTGTCATACTCAAACAATACTCTGACAACTTCTTTTCATTGTAACAGCAATAATTGGATTCAGAGAGATTGTATGTGCGATGTATTCTCTTAAGCCTTATTGCCAATGTAAGTTTAAAGCAAAAAAAGAATAATAAGAAATTTTGTACTCCACAAACGATAAAAATAAAAGGCAAGGGATTTTCTTCTTTTTCTTTCCATTCTTTTTTTTTTTTTTTTTTTTTTTTTTTTTTCTAGAGTATGGAGTTTACACCAAAAGAGTTGCATTATTTCAAACGAGAACTTGTAACAGAAGAGCTCAAAAAAGAGATCGATTTACTTGCACATATACCAGACATCACACCTATTTTAAGCAAGGACAAAGACAATACGGATTTCCCCTTTCTTCGATATATTTTCCACAATGTCATCATCGAGTTTCCTTTACTGAAACATACATGCACAGAAGAGTTTTGGCCGAAAATAAAGCTCTTCTTTAATGAATTCAACAAGGCTCAACTCACTTCATTTTATACTCCTCGACAAAGCGAATCAAATATCCAAAGAAAACTCATACAGCACAAAATCGAAAAATCACTTGTTTTTGCTTTTTGCGCAAGTATCAAAACAACGCAAGGAAAAGAAGAAAGCATTCATATTCAAATGGCCAACGATGTCCAACAGCTCTCCTTAGACGATCAACCACTCATCAGTAACCACTCATTTAAAGTCAACATTGTTGGAGTGAGGGAAATCAAAGAGAGGCATTTACTGCGAGAAGTTTCATACCCGGAATTCTTAATCGAGACCTATTTGGATAGCAATGAGCCTATTTATGTTGCTAGGCAGCATGCTGATTTTCAAAGGTTAAGAGAGGAGCTGAAGAGGGAGTTTAAAAATATCCCATTGGTTCCTTCCAAAGTAGCCAACACATCCACAGTTGGTTATGCTGAACATGACCGGCTTTTATTAAAAGCTTGGCTACAGCAAAGCATTAACACCGTTCGAATGACAATATCGGAGCAAGGTCAGAGTCTACATAGGTTCCTGACAGAAAATCCTATTGTTTTTACAATCGATGAAGAAAAGGACGCTGCATTGCGTGAGCAAGCCGATAAAAAGAGGTTATTAGAAGAACAGCAGTATCAACAAGAGCTAGAAAAGCGAGTATTTGAAATGAATGATACTTTGGAGATACTCAAAAAGAAGGCCATTCAACCAGGCGGTTTAATCGAAATCTTTAATATCATAAAAACAACAAAGGACATCAATGATTTGCCACAATCTTTGAAAACAGCACTAGAATGGAGTCGTATCAAGTAAGAGACTAGCGGAAATCAGTTCACTCTTCTCTCTCACACGATATATAGTTTTGCGTTTGCTTTGCATAGACATTTCATAGTCTCTGATATGGCTTCTGAGAATTTTGATAAGCTGCGTTTAACACATAATTTAATACCTTACAGAACCATGTCCCTTTTCTTGCGCTTTTCAAACCCAATGTTTATCGTGAAAAGTGTCTTGGATTTATTCCTGGCCCAACCATTTGGTGGTAAAAGTCTACTACAAAGGTACTTTTTATAACTAAAGCCTCAAATATCCAAACCCTGACTCGCATAACGATAGACTAATTATATCAAACATGAACGAGGAATCCAAGACATTTCAAAAAGAAATACAAGTATTGGAAGAAAAGATCAATAACAAGTTCATTTGCGAAAAAGTCTACAATGCAGTTAGAACACCTTTACCTGAAGACTCTCAATTTAGAAAATACAAAACGAAATTGATGGAAATATTTGACATCTTCAACAACAAGCAGATTGAACCTGTTCTTTCACTAGAGCAAATGACTCTCCTCTCTGAATATGAGGACAATTCCGACTCCAAGAAGCTTGTTCAACGTTCCATTCAACTATGGGAGCTTTATACGAAACAATACGAACAAGAGTTGCAGATGGAACTTGTTTTCCAAGGACTTACAGGCGAGCTACTGAAAGAATTTATCTCTGTCTTTTATCAACCTTTAGCACAAGTCTACAAAGCAGCCGACTTAAGCACCACCATCATGCATGTTTCTAGCTTTATCACGGATTTGGTCCAACTAATTCATCAAATTCAAAAAGAAAACAATACAGCATTCAACTCTACAACACAATTGTTCATCGATCTTGTGCAACGTCATGAGCAGCATTTTTACGACTTTGTCCATAATGTCCATAGTCAAGAAGCATCCGCCGTATTTGACGAGCTTGTTCAATATTTAGACAAACTGTTTACCTTTATTACAGACGGTATGCCCGGTCAATTAGACTTGAACCATTGTATTGAACGGGCGGACATTCAAGATACAGACAAGTTAAAGCAAGAAATCGATGCACTTTGCAACTTCCGATATCAGCAGAAACTATACCGATTTAAAAGACAAAAGCACAAACTGATGCATACCACAGCACCAGAAGACGAAAAAGGATTTTTTGGATTTATACCTAAACGAAGCGAAGTGGTGAATGCACTGGATGACTATGACGAAGACGATACAGACAAATCGACCAGTAGTCTAAGTAGTGGAAGTCATTTATCGCATAAAGGATTCCAAGCACCTGAATTGACCTTGATACCAAAGATATTACCCTTCTTCGTCCATGGTGTGACTCAAATGATAAATAATACTCCTCAATAAAAAAAAAAAAAAAAAACCAATTATAGGGTCTATATTTTTCAGGTTACACACATAAAATTATACCAATTCATTTTTCAATAAGACATAATATTATTTAAGAGCCACGATAGGTGGTGTATGAGTAAGGACTAATTAACAGGGGAATGTGATAGTGTTGTTCAGGGTTAGCAAGTTCGAAAACAATCTATTTTAAATAAATCATGAGTTGACAAGTTTGAAAGAAGGAGAAAAAAAGACATTACTTGAACATAAGGGTAGAAACACTCTTGACCGAGCTTTGAGAAATAAGCTTGAGTTTCGAAAGTGACACGGTAGATACCCTTTTCAGCCTTATAGCCTTCAGGTAATAAAGTAGGACAACGGCCATCATTGTTTGTTTGACTAAAAAGTGGTAAGCCTCCACACACACACACACGTTCTGATAAAAATAATAATAATAAAAAAAAGGACTTACGAGGTAGAAAGTTGAGTAAAACCAGATTGACCTAACTTTTCAATCTTGACATCAATGTTTTCTCCTGGCTTACCCAAGGAAGCAATAAGAACGTGACAAGTGATAGGGCTTTTGTGTGCAGACATGGTAGGCTAATTTATTGCTCAAGTTACTAACTATGCGTTTATCGAGTTGATGAATTTACCTTTAAATGTTCTTTCACTGATTCAAGTCGAGAAGAAGCAGAAGACATAAAGTAAAAAAAGAAAAAAAAAAAAAAAAAAAGAAGAAGAAAAAACTGTTGCTTATAGGAAAAGCAAAAAAAAATTGACTTTTATATGCTCCCCCAGATTCGGTTACATCTTGAAGTGTACATCTTGTAAGCAGTCACACCAAGTTTTCTTGTTTGATTTCATGTTAAAATTTCTTTGAAGTGAAGGTTTATTGCCTGAAGTCTGAATAAATGAGCTGCAGAAACAATGAATCAATCCAATTGTAACATGTATAAAGGATACATTAAAAAAAAAAGGCAATAACTCCAGCTTTCTCTTGCATTAACGATTTTTGCGAGTATCAATAGAGATAGTGCTCTCCTTTAATAATCATTACAACTGCAAATGAACTTTCAAAAAGTAGTATTGAAATGACAGTTTAGACACTTTTACAAGCGACCTGATTTTCACAAAGCAAAATATTTGTACTGCAGGCTACTAGGTATATTTCGCAACTTTAAAGTAGTCTGTCTGAACATTAGACTTCAAAGATATACACCTGAAGCGGGTCCTTCATATAGGATGAACCTGTAAGGTTCTCACAAATACAGAAACCAAATAATCGAACAGTTATTAAAGAGAAGTTGACAAAAGTCAGCATTTGCCAGTGGGCCAGCAGAATCTAGCCATATGAGCAAGGCTTCAAACGGAATCAAGCGACTCATGTGGTTTAAAGCTATGTTAGCGACCACAAAGCCCTTGAATATGACAAAATTTGGAGTGGAAGTATGCCGAGAAATACTATCTTCAAAGTACCCGATTGCTACTTGTCCATAGCGAATAACACCGGTAATAGTGGCTGAAAAGTTAGTCTTTATTGGACCGATCAGTCAAATCAACTTTCTCATATTCTCGAGGCCTGCCAAAAACACATGATCTGAATTATCATTTGTCCAGCCTCCTTTCTTAAACATAGCGCTTCATAAAAAGAACAAAGCAGTTTATTGAAGAATTTGCCTTCCACAAAAAAAGAAGTGGTGTGTATAAATAAAATAGATTAGTGGTGGTGAGCAGAAGCATCGACCTAACAAAAGCAATGAGTTTCTCTACTTTTCTACAATTCCTATTTTAACTTACAACAAGAGGAGGAAGGTTACGTTCCCATTTGGTACCTTCAGGACCCAAGGGCACTATAAAAAAAAAAAAAAAAAAA
>JNEK01003034.1:0-150543 GCA_000697295.1 Mucor indicus B7402
TTAATTAATTTTTTTTTTTTTTTTTTTTTGTATCTCAAATACAATATGAGTGATATTTCACCAAATAGTCCTCCTTACCCTGCATACAGAGCAACAAATAAAGAAAGTTTCGCGTATGACACGACTGTGCGTCGATGGCCCATAATTATTGATAGCGCAATAATAGACGTCAAGCAAACGGTATACGAACTTTCATCGTATTCCGAGCAGGCCAAAGAGGGTGCTGGCATTATAGACGCGCTCGAGAATATAAAAACAGAGCTAGCAACTAACAAACTACTAAGGTAAAACTGGCATGCGTTTTTCGATTCTCAAAGCGGTAACTAATTCCCAACAGACCAATTCAAGATGATAAGCCAGATACTATGAAATGGAATGAACACCTAACCAAGTATTTCCCGGATTGTACTTGGTTTACCGGCACCTGGCTATTTAATGAATGCTACTTGTATCGTCGTATAGCTGAGATCTTTTACAATACGCGACATTGGACGAATTACGATTGTTTTGAGCGTCAGAAGAATGAAACTTTCCGTGGATCGTACTCTGCTGTATATGATTTGGCTCGTAAGATGCCAGATATTATACAACCCATGTCTGAAGAAAAACTTGAGATTGTATATAATGAACTGATTCAAGTATGTCTTTGGGGTAATGCTACTGATTTAAGTCTCTTGACCAATATGTCGCAAGAAGACATTAAGCGATTACAAGCAATAGAGAAAGATCATCTTGCCAAACGTCGCCAGTTTATTCTGGTTGATGACACAAACAAGCTTTGGGAGAAGATCAAAACGCTAAATGAAGGGCGTGTGGATTTTGTATTAGATAATTCTGGATTTGAAGTTTATGTTGATATGGTTTTTGCTGACTGGCTGCTACAGTCCAAGAAAGCTAAAAAGGTTGTATTTAATTGCAAGTCAATGCCTTGGTTCGTTTCAGACGTTATGCCCAAAGATATGCCCATGTTGATTGACAATTGTTTGAATCCGGACTTTTTCCCAGATACACAGTCTCAGGAAAACCGCAATGCCTTGGAAACTATGGCACTTCGTTGGAAAGGATACATAGAGTCTGGTCAGCTTGTTGTTAGAGCAGACGATTTTTGGTGTTATGGTTTATCATACTGGTACATGTCTTCAGAAGCACCTGAACTCTTTAATGATATGAAGCAATCTGATCTAGTCATTTACAAGGGAGACCTGAACTATAGAAAGTTGGTTTTTGATTGCGACTGGCCTGTTACCACTCCTTTTAGTGAAGCTATTGGACCTTCAATGGCAGATGACTTTACCAATATTATTGCGCTTAGAACAAATAAAGCTGATCCTGTTGTCGGCCTTTCCGAAGAAACAAAAGTAGATATTGAAAACAGGGCAACTAGACAAGAATGGAGGTTTAGTGGGAAATACGCAGTAGTTGAATACAATTAATTTATTTATGGAATAAAGCTTCTCCCAGTATCTACTAGTACTTTTTATTTTGAATATTCAAAGAACCCCTTTCCAGATTTACGACCCAAATTGCCTTCACTGACGAGCTTATCTAAGATAGGAGAAGCTTGTGTTATAGCAGGATCTAATTTACCATCTTTTGCCCAGCCATCAACGATAAATTTCATTGTATCCAAACCGACAAACTGAGAAAATACGCAAGTTAGAACGTGGTTATGAAAAAAAAAAAAAGAGATGCAAACTTACGTCAGCCAATTCTAACGGACCCATGGGCATACCGGCACCTAATTTCATGGCAGTGTCGATATCTTCAGGGGATGCTTCATTGCGATCAACGATGCGGAAGGCTTCCATCATGTAGGGGACTAAGAGACGATTGACAATGAAACCTGGGGTGTCTTTACACGATACTGGAGTTTTCCCGACCTTTTTTGAGAAATCATTTAATGCATTGTAGACTTCATCGCTTACATTTTCAGGTCTGATAACCTCAACAAGTTTCATAGCAGGGACAGGATTAAAGAAATGAAGACCAGCAAAACGTTGTTTGCGGCTATCAGAGGTAGCTTCAGCAATCAAAGAGATAGGTAAAGAAGACGTGTTAGAGCAGAAGATAGCGTCTTGAGGAGCAACATTATCTAATTGAGCGAACAACTTTTGCTTCACATCAATATTTTCAACAATGGCTTCAATAATTAAATCAGAGTCTTTAGCAGCTTTTTCAACATCAGTTGAAGTACTGATTTGTTGCAGGGTTGCGTTGATAAAATCCTCTTGCTTTTGCTCATCATCAGCAAACTTCTTGCGAGCAACGCGTTTGATGGATTTGCTGATAATATTCTTACCATTTTCAAGTGCGGCCTCGGATGTGTCAAGCATAGTGACATTATATTTGGCTTGAGCAGCTACCTGAGCAATACCAGAGCCCATCAAACCTGCACCAATAATTGTGACATTTTTAATATCTTTTAATAAAAAGGAAGACGTGGAGAATCCCCTTTGTTGAACAACAGGCTTAGATAGCTTTTGAATAGAAGACAACATGGCTTTTTTTTTTTTTAAGAAAAATAAATGAATAAGAAGAAAAGGGAAGTAAGGGAAAATGAAAAATAAAATATATCTTTGAAAATTTATAAGTCATTTTCACATGGAAGAAATCTCAGAGACCTAGCTGTGCTGTAACTTTGACTTTGTTGATTTAAACCCAGTTCAATATCCCCCCCATCATCAATGCATCTACTCGGATAAACATATCCTTGTATTTACCAAGAACAACAATGAGCATTTGTTATCTACCATGCGTAGTGTCTGTAGTTCAAATTACATCTTTCTACTGTAAATTCAGACCAAGTAAATTAAATTTTTAGACCAATGGAATTTTTTTCGAGATCAAATAAAGAAAGTTTCTAGTCCAATCAAAGATTTTTTTCAAATCATTCAATGAGGATTTTTCAGACCAATCAATTTTTTTTTTTTTTGGATTAATAGAACATTCAGTAAATATACGGTATAGTTCTCGTAATCTTGGTAATTGCTTGTTTTTGGACTAGGGATGTTTGATTCTAAAATATTTAAGCCGCATCTCTCTTTTTTCCTTTGTAATTTCTTGAGCATTTTTGTTCTATCAGACATTGAGTATAGTATTCTTTGTTGTTTTAAGGAGCGAACTTGCCCATCGTCGCGTATTCTGGTAATTGCAGTCGTCCGACCAGGATCTACGTATGTTGGAGTGAAATGTCGATTTATTTCTTGTCTGTGGAAATCTTCCAGCGCCAATTGGTTCGAGTTTGAAGAAGTATCTTGACATTCCCTCGCGAATATGGCTCGGCAAGTGTAACCATCAGATAAAAGTAAGTTTGTGAACATGCTCGTCTTTCTTTCGTGCAAGTTTGCAAGCTCATGAAAGCTATTATATAGTAATTCATATAAGTAAACAGTATGCAGGTAAATACTACAAAATATACATACTTCTTGATATCTATTTTTTTTTTTTGAAGTTGAAAACAGATCAAATAGCGATAGACCTGTCGTATAATTGCCTTGGTGTTTGACTCTGATTTTAAATGATTTTATAAATCCTTTCAGCGTTTGAGTATCGATTGTCATAAATTTCCATTGGAGATTTGGATTAAGAAAAAGAGAGAATCTTCTTGTTGTATCGGGACTTATTTCATAGTAATTCAATATACTTCAGAATAGGAAACGTTACCTCAACATTCCTGGTTAAGGAACCTGTGTTCAGAGGTTGCGGTATATGATTAAAAATAGGATTTGATAAAAGCGGAAGCATATTATTGTTAAATCGTTGAAGAAACTCTTGTCTACTAGCATCTGGAACATGAGCCAAAAGATCATCAATTGGGATTTGCCTTGTAGTCACACAAGGATATAAAATGAGGTCGACAATTTTTCTGCATTTAGGCATTTGAAAATTCTAAAGGAGAGATGAGATCAGTCTACTAGTATTTGTATAATAAAGAATAAACATACCGGAAAAAAACTTTTAAGGAGGTCAATACAGAATCGAAACAATCTGGATTCAAACAATTCCAGATAAAAACTTAGGTAGCAAGTGTATGTGGTAACTAAGACAAGCATATGAAAGACTCTTGGCATAATTTGTTGGCGGTCTGCCCATTAAGAACGTAGGATGAGTAAGAATAAAATCATATATGTCTCTTTCAAAGCAGGCGTGTCACACCATTCGTTGGCAATTGCATCAATATGTTCTTGTCCGCAAATAACACGGCAAATAGAGTACCAATAGTTTTGCTTGAACAAATCTCGATAAACTCTGACAACTTTTAAAATATGGTTGTTAACGAACAGCATTACTTTCAGCATAACCTCTCTTTGAAACCAACAGATGGTATTGATGCCTTGCTTTAGTGATTCCGTGTAGGCTTCTTTTGAAAACGACCGCAAAGGAAGAGATACCACAAAACGTTCGCTCGATTTACCAAGATTAGCCTTTATCAGTTCATTGATGTCAGGTTGATAGTTAGGGCATGCCTTAGACGTCGATTTTTTATGTTCTGTACCTCCACATGATGAGCAAACAGCACGGTTGGAGACACTTTCTTCAGCAAGTAGCGTATGTTTCGAGATCTTCTTTCGTTTTTTTTCTTGGAAACTTTGTTTTCGCTTGCTTTTGTTATTTGCAGTTGTTGATGACCTACTTGGAGCGGTGATGGAAGGTGTCTTTAAGCTTTTCTTTAATTTTATCAGTGCTTCAGCCATGGCAGAGATCGAACTTGTACTATACTTTGAAAATTGAATTTTCTTTGTCTACAAAATAAGTAATATTGTTAGCGTAAACTCTATTGATTTCTATCAGAAGAGCGTTTTACAAGTTGTTTTTATAAAACGATAGAGAGTTTTTATTTATCATAAATACATACATCTACCGATGTATTTAATCATCTTAACTTTTATTCCATCAAATAGACTACCCCAAGATTGAGAAAACTGATTGGTCTGAAAATTATCATTGAATGTTTTGAAAAAAAAATCTTTGATTGGTCTAGAAACTTTCTTTATTTGGTCTCAAAAAAAAATCCATTGGTCTAAAAATTTAATGTTACTTGGTCTGGATTTAAAATTTAAAAAACTGTAATACATATTCGCTTTCTTTTTTTTTTCTTTTTGTCAGGTCGCTATACATACCTGTTCTTGTATAGTTTGCGTCCATTTGCTTTGCAGACGACGATCTATAATGGATCATCAAAATACAAATACAACCTTGAGAAACAAAAAAGCATTAGCGGATGATGAAATTGAAGAGTTAGAGTTGGATTCTTACACACAGAATAATTCAAGAGACAATATGATTGAGGACTTTATTGAAACAGAAGAGAAAACACAAACACTACATAGACGCGATTATGGAAACTTTGCTTTATTAGTGACTTTATGTAAGGTTATTTTATTGCATCTAAATTACAAACCCCTTATAAGTTATCTACCATAGATCTCTTACAGGGCATCCCGATTGGCCTCAGCTTTGGCTCGATCCCTTTTCTATTAAAAGTTAAATTATCTTATTCACAAATCGCGATTTTCTCATTATCCTCATGGCCATACTCCTTGAAGTTACTTTGGTCACCAATTGTTGATGCAGTATATTCACCAAAGTTTGGTCGACGTAAATCATGGATTGTGCCGATCCAAATACTAACAGGCATCTTATTCTACATACTTGGATGCCGCATTGACAATATGATGAACTCTGAACAAATACCAATTTATGCGTTGACATACTCATTCCTTATAACTATTTTTTTCTGTGCTACTCAAGATATTGCAGTCGATGGGTGGGCATTGACATTACTGTCAAAAGATTCTCTTTCATATGCATCGACAGCACAGACAATTGGTTTGAATAGTGGCTACTTTATGTCGTTCACTGTTTTTCTTAGTTTTAATTCAGTCGAATTTAGCAATAAGTATTTGCGAACAATACCCCAGGAGGAAGGTGTGCTCGGACTGGGTAGCTATATGCGGTTCTGGTCTTTTATGTATTTAATAATTACTGCATACTTGGTAATATGCAAGCAAGAAAGAGAAGAAAAAGGCGCTGATGCGCAATTGGGTATTCGTGGGGTCTATACAACGATTTGGAAAATTTGTAAATTACCTCGTAAGTAAGCCCTTTTACATCTCATAGGAAAATATTAAGCTACTTGGTAGATATGAGATCGTTTGTTTGCGTATTATTATTCTCAAAAGTTGGATTTATTTGCCATGAAGCTGTTACATCGTTAAAGTTGTTGGAAAAAGGATTTTCACGAGAGGATTTGGCTCTGTCTGTATTATTAGATTTCCCGTTGCAAATCTTTTTTGGATATTATGCAGCGAAATGGTCCAATGGGCAAAGACCTTTAAAACCAGTAAATAAGTGTACATGTGGAAAATGTTTTTAATAATAATAGTTTAGTAGTGGTTGTATGCTTTTTATGGCAGATTGGGATGTGCAGGTTTGGGTATGCTTATTGTTAAAGGTTACCCTCAAGGAGAACCCGTTGGTTTAATTTATTTTGGAATTATCATGCTTTCAACTGTACTAAGCTCATTTATGTCGACTGTGCAGTTTGTTAGTATATCAGCATTTATGACAAGTATAGCTGACCCGCTGATTGGTGGGACATATATGACAGTACGTAAATTTTAATTGTGTACATGAACATATTACTTAATCGCGTTTGCTTGTAGTTACTAAATACGTTTAGTAATTTTGGTGGTACTTGGCCAAAATTCTTCGTCTTAGAAGCCGTTGACTATTTTACTGTAAATACTTGTTCTTTGCCTAACGAAGATGGAGAAAGTAAAGGTTAAAGTCATTTAAGTAACAAAAGTAGAATTCACAAAGACGTTTTTTTTTTTTTAGCCTTTTCTTGCGCTCAAGAAAGTAGTAAAGAGTTGTGTAATAGACTAGGTGGTACATGTCAGTTTGAAAAAGATGGTTATTTTACAGTCGGCATACTATGCGTCCTACTAGGCATTTTCTCGTTATTTACATACATCAGACCTGTTATAGAGCGGCTCGAGAAATACCCAAAAAAGATGTGGAAATTAAGTTCAACCGACTAATAACTGTTTGTTTTCTAATTGCCATATAAAGGTGCGACGAACTTTTCACATCAAAATAAAGTCGCTTTTTCGTCCTCTCCTTTTTTTTTTTTTTTTCTAAAAAAAAATTTGATGATATTCGATATAGTTGGTATTAACTGTCCTTTATGGCGCCGTCGTCAGCAAACTGTAATTGTGAGTGATTTCACGACTATAAACAATATTGTTCCGCCTAAAAAGACAATAAATCCTGAGGCACTATCTTCATTCCCGACTCATAAAATAGGCATTGATGACAAGCATCAATACAATAGTAGTTCGTCAAGATTACCGCAAAAATCGGATAATGGCTGTATAATATGTTTGGATGATTTTGATGAAGGTGATCTTATCCGTACATTACCTTGTGATCATCAGTATCACCTTGAGTGTATAGGTAACAATTAGTGGTATTTGCTTATTGTTTGATCACTAATATAGTGTATTTCTATAGACCCATGGCTAACTATTAAATCAGCATTATGTCCATTATGTAAATACGACTGTACTTTAAATATATCACAATCTTCTAACGTCTTGGAAGAAGAGGAGGATATAGTCCCGCCTTCACGATCCCATACACCTAATTCAATTTTTTCTTCGTTAAGGTCGCTAAGACTGCAGCAAAATGGGTCGCCTTCCTCTATGACATCAACAACATTTGGCCCGACAATACGTGCAGATAGGGTGGAAGAATTTAGTCGATCATGGATGGCCCGCAGTCTACCACGAACTATGCGAAGGCAAATCCATGAAGCTGCACAAGCCGCTGCGCTTGCTAATCAAGAAGTTGAATTACCTGCCCGTATGACACAACCTCCACAACACATTGTTGTTGTACCAATAGTAGAAGACAATAAACGAAAAAAGTGGCAGTCATCTCTTCGAAAGAAAATACCTCACTTTTTATCACAATAAAGCATATGATATCATTATTGCGGTTAAAATAAACCTGTCAAAAAAAGGCTTATTTTTTTTTTTTTTTTTTTAGTTGGATACCTGAAACCAGTAGTTGCAAAATCCGAATGCTGTCATGTTGAGTAGGTTAGTATTTCTCTATTTATAGTCGATGTCAAACAGTGGTTGAGCTTCCAATATAGACCCTTCATTTCATAATAGTAAAGCTCCAAAAGCATTTTGTTTTCAGGTACAGTGGATGAGTGGTTTTCCCTTGTAATGCCTAAAACATGATTTTGAACTATCGTTTTCTAACTGTACAAGAAGTTTCGTTTTTACATCAAGTCATTCAGCTACAAGGATGTCAACAGTGCCCGCTCTAAACGTTCTTTTTCCGCTGTCCTTAAGTTGTTGATCATTCTTTACATGCTGAAATAACAGTAGTCTTTGCAATAAAACCTACTTAGCACAATTACTGATAGAGCTACTTCCAGAAGCTATTTGTTCTGTAAAGCATATTAGTCGATGTTCTTTTTTCTTTATAGTGCCAAAGTTTATTTTTGTTTTGTTTTTTTATGTATATAGAGTAAGTGCAAAACGAAAAATCCCAGTCTATATAAATTAGTGCTTCTTGTTCTAAATTATAAATCATTAATTAAAAAGGAATTTAGGCATCATTGTTAAATTTACCTTAATCTTACGAAGGTAGAATTCAAGTTCTTTGCCTTCAAGGATATAACCATCACAACGGCCAGATTGGCCAGGACGAGAAGCAATAACGGCGTAAAGACGTCCAGCATTGAATTGATCGTTTAAAAGAGGATCGACAGCAGCATTAGCAGCACGAGCAGCAATCTTCTTTTCAACTGACTTGGACTTCTTTTCAGCAGAAGCTTCCTAATATCTAAATTCAGTATCTACTCTCTTTCATTACACGCTTGTCTACTTACAGCTTCGCCAGCCTTGTTCTTACCGAGAGTGATGGCATAATGAGATTCATACCATTGACGGAAAGGAGTAGCGTCGATTTGGATAACGGCGCCCTTAACAAGAGTATTGGTACGGACTAATTCGTTGTTGGAGGCGTTGTAAACGACAGTCAAGACACGGGTCTTACGAGAGATGCCTTCGGAACCCCAAGAAAAGTTACCAGATTCAAGACGGAGAGCACGACGCTTGAAGTTACCACCACGGACACGAACTAAGTGAATACGCTTGGCACCCAACTTGGTGTTGGCAGATTGACGACCTAATTCGAACCTATATTATAATGTTTAAAATCTAGAAATTACTCATTTTTTCTAAATTTACTTTCTCTTCTTTCTGTATTGATCACGTCTAGCACCAGTAGCGCTACGCTTATGGCGAGAATCACGGCTGATACCTAAAAATTTAACATGGCGTTAATGGATATTGTATGATAGACGGATGGATGCATATTACCCATATTATTAGCAGAAAAGGAGCTTGTTGACTTGTGGATAGATCATAGACATTTTACTACTTTGAGTTTAATTTTTCTCAGGCGAATCAAAATTGGCTTTCAGAAGTCTAGTCTACCTTTTTTGGATGAACTCAAAAAGGAAATTCGACAAAAGAAGAATTGACTTTTGTACAGGTTCGCTTGCTCTGAATGTAAAAATATTTATTGACGAGACATTAATACAGCCACAAATATGATAATAATATCAAAGGCAATTTGGATAGGAGAAGGACGATAAAAGCTTTCAAGCGGGAGAAAACCGATGGACTTGACAAGAGCCCTTTACAAGAGAATGAAAGATTACTAAAAGTATCCATAGTCAAGTTTCTGCTGGTCACATCGATTTTACAATGGAGTCTCACTGTATCAGACACAGCTTATTTCTTTATGAAAAAACAAAAATCATTAAAATATTAGAAAATCTGAACATTACAAATATTCATTTGTCTGGTAATTGTCTTTTATCTAATTTCCATTTTCATTTTTATCCCAAAAAGGAAGCGGATTTTTTTATAAATGATTTTTATTCGTTCAAACATAGATAGTAGCACATAAAGCTCCAAAACTAGCAAGGAAATAAAGGGGTGGTCATGAGCTTAGATTTGAGTTCCTCATTATAAAACGCCTTGAGTTGCCCCAAAACACACTTACAAACTTTTTGAATGATTTGGTATACACAACATTTTCCTATAGGTAAATTCATAAAGAGCTACCAAATACAAAGCCAATAAACGTCTACAGCACCTGAAGTTATTACGTTTAAAAAAAGAGTTAATCTTTAACACAACACTTATATTAGCTGATTTTTTTTGTGTCAATAGGAATAGGAGTATTGTGCACAGTTGAGAGAATTTCCTTTGAATATACTTGTGTTGGCCCCAAACGCCTTCATTCGTTAATAGAATCTCAGGACGATCTCTACTTCTAACAATTAGCCTATAAATTGTTCCTCATTTCGTAGAGAAGTTTCTCGTTTAAGCGTTTATTTACTCAAATCTACATGTATCTGTCAACTCTACCTCAGAAAAAGCGTAAGCTAGACAACTTTGAAGAAGTTATTTGAGAAAAATGTGTAGCTAACGTTTTTACCACTTCTTCGATATGTCTCAGATTCCTAACTCTTGTCTATTGCATTTTCTTATACTCTGTGATACCGTATACCTTTATTTTTACTCTTGCATGTATAAGCCCTCATAGAGCAGCATCAGCCATCAGTGCTCCTTGATCACTGCTAGCTATCTCAGCCTGCTTGTTTCAGATGGGAAGTTAACTAGGATTAGTTGGGATCACAAAGATTCGTGTATACATGCTGCAGGCTACATTTAAAGAAACATACTGAGCAAGCAAGACAATCGTAAAAATTAGCCACTAGATGGGCTCTAGAAGCTGCAACTGATTATTTTGACTTATTATGATATTCTTTTATAAGCAAACCAACAAACCAATATGACAGTTTACAACCAAAACTGTTTGTACCCTTCTAACACAAAATAACTATCGTAATTGATGTTAACGTGCTACAAAAGTCTTACGGAATTTGAGTCTGAACTTACTTCTCTTTGCTGCACCTGCTTCATTATGATAGCAGAGAAGGAAAAAAAATTTTTTTTTCTTTCTTTCTCTTTCTTTTATCACAATATCACTTCAATAGTCGCGTAATGTCTGCTTTCTATGATCAGCAAGAGAACCAAGCTGAACTTGGACAAAAAGAGAGTGCATATTTGCCACGAATTCAACAGCCAAACAGTAACAATGCAACTCAAACAGCCACGAATGGTCTTGATGCTGGACAGAAAAGGACAGTTCCTTGGTTAGAGGAAGAAAGAGAGACCAAGACACAAAAAACCAATGACAAGAAAGGTAATCCTTTCAACAACATTTTACTCATTTTATATCTAACTTGGAATTGCATATAGGTAAAAAGCAATACTTTTTGATTTTTTTTTTTTTTAGTAGTCAGGATCTAAATATACTTTTAATACAGAAAAAAGAATGGAGAAACCTATGATAAACCAACAACAACCACAGCAAATGCAAGTCTCGCAACTAACTAATCAACAAAGCAATCATGAAAGCCCAACTGTTGCTATGACAACAGGTGGATTCAGTAATACTGCGTTTACAATTAGACAACCGTATACTGCTGTTTATAACGACCAATCAATCATTGTGCAAAGGATGAACAGACCCAAACTTAAGCTAGACGACTTTAACATATCAAGAACATTAGGGACAGGCTCATTTGGTAGAGTTCACTTGATTCAATCAAAAGTAAACTCACGATTTTATGCCATGAAAGTCCTTAAAAAGACGGAAGTGATTCGATTGAAACAAGTAGAGCATACAAATAACGAAAAACATATCTTAGAGTCGGTTGCTCACCCATTTTTGGTGAATATGTGGGGTACATTTCAAGATTGCAATAATTTATATATGATTATGGATTACGTCCCCGGTGGTGAATTGTTCTCGGTTCTACGAAGATCACAGCGCTTCCCTGATCATGTCGCCAAATTTTATGCAGCTGAAGTTATTTTAGCTATTGAATATCTTCATTCAAAAGATATGATCTACCGTGATTTAAAACCTGAAAATCTGCTGCTGGACGCTCAAGGACATATTAAGATCACAGATTTCGGTTTTGCAAAATATGTACCTGACATCACTTGGACTCTTTGTGGTACACCAGATTATTTAGCTCCTGAAATCATTCAGTCAAAAGGTTACGGTAAAGCGGTAGACTGGTGGAGTTTAGGTGTTCTTATTTATGAAATGCTGGCAGGGTAAGTTTTTTTTTTGGGACAAATGCATAATGTATACTGAAGACTAGTTAGATATCCACCATTTTTCGATGATGATCACTTGAAATTATACGAGAAAATTCTTGCTTGTAAAATTAAATGGCCAGCCTATTTCGATATTAATGCAAAAGATTTATTAAGAAGACTATTAACGCCGGATTTGACAAAGAGATATGGTAACTTAAAAGCAGGGAGTGATGATATCAAGCGACATGGTTGGTTTGCTGGCGTTGATTTCAATCGTATCCTAGCACGACAAATCCGGGCACCCTATATTCCTCAAATAAGAGGAGAAGGTGACGCAAGTCATTTTGACAAGTATCCCGAAACTCAGGAACGATACGGCATTACCGGTCAATCAGATCCATACAGAAACCTATTTCCCGATTTTTAAATCAAACATTATGAAAAAAAAAAAATAAACAAATAAAACGTGTTCATATTCAATAGTCCATAGTTTCATCTGCTTTTATGTCCGATAAGTTTTGAAATATTTGTGACATGCAGTCGTTTATACTAGCATATATATATATCAAAGCAATTGAATGATGCGTTTTCTTATTTAGTACAGCCTCTTATCCCATGCCACAAATGATTTAATTAAAAATGCACACATCTACTCGTTATTCACTCTTTTCGGGGAATCTAACAGAACTGTTGCTTTTTGGATCAAAAAATAATGCAAGCGGATATCTTGACCGCTGCGGCCAACTTTACAGATTTTCTTTTCATTCTTAACGTAATGATATATTATGCACGCAAAAAAACAAGAGTATAAGAAAGTAAAAGACGTTAATTCAAACTATCTATGTATAGTAAGCTCTTATACGCTCTCTTTTTCGTGGAAAAAAAAAAAAAAAAGGTGTTCTTTTGCTTGTTTGATATGTCTATATTTTGGGTCAAAAAAAAAAATAAACTCAACTGATGATGAAATAGGGTTTCTTGTGTCAAAGCTAACATTATCGGATCACAAACACAGGTTAGTTAAAGCTATATAAAGTGGCAGTTTTCCAAACTTTTTCCTATCTTCAACTTATATTTCTACGTTTACTTAATATATATAACAATGATTGGTATCGATAATTATCTCTCTTACGGTTCTGTCAAGAGCTCTTGGGTTACTATCTTCATTTTATCCATTATTTATGGTGTGCTTTATACTGTGTACCCCCTCTTTGAAGAAAGCGATAACATTTCGGATCTCGAAACCAAGCGAGCTGAAGGTGGATTTTTGGTAAAGATTGCATTTACATTTGGGAAGGTTTTGACATAAAATACTCACAATCTTCATTTATAGTCACGAATTGGAAACTCATATAGAGTGGTGAGAGACAATATGCTTATGCAACTTGTAGCTTTATGTTTCAATGCTTTCGGTGCTGCTTCCACAAAGGCCCTCAGTGTTCTCTCTTGGATATTTTTTATTATTACCGTTATCTACGCTATTGCCGTCTTATTCATTGATCACAAAATGATTCGTGTTATCTTTAATCTTATCTTCTTTGTATTAACCTTAATCATGTCTTGTCTTGCTTTGAAGCACGGTTGGTAAATGCACTACATAATAATATATACACACAATATACGTTCAATTATACAATAATAAAGCCGAGTATATAAAACTCTTTGAAATGACTTAATACAACTATATACATTGATAGCAAATATTTAACAATTAGCACTTAATACTGTATAACAACGCTTGGATAGCGCATGAATATTTATTATAATCTAGCTGTAAATTTACACATAAAAAAATATGCAGAGATAGTTCATGGAAGGCGGTATATAGGCCTCAGGTTTGTCAAAAGGCTAGAAGCCCTTAGTGTTGAGGGCCCTTTAAATGCTGAATATACTTCTTCCAGGTAGCGTAAATCAGTCGTGGGGTATATATCAAAGTTTTAGAAAAAGGGGGACGTTTTGGCGAGACAATGTCCATGAACATATTCCAATATATGAATCAGATAGTCTTTTTAACGTTATTTACTATATGTACAAAAGAATTCTTTTCTGAGGCAAGGATTCAACATATTGTATATGCCATATACGCGACATAAAACTGCACAAAACGATAAGCCATGGAGATAAAACAACATGAAAACTTCTTTCTCACCAATTAAGAATATTTACTTTTATATACAGTAATAGCTCGCCCCAAGTTGCTCAATAGTAACAACCTTGTCATTTCTGCTTGAAATAATTGAAAACAACATGTATGTAAATGGTTTAAAAAGTGTAAAAAGTTAAATAGGGTTTATTATCTTATCATTCATCGTCGTCATCAAAAAAAGAAGAATCCATCTGTTCATTCGTGCGGTAAATATCTGTTGGCTCTATCTTTTCAAGCTTTTTCTCTTCTTCCGCTTCTTCTTGATCGAAAATACCGCTGCCATCAAACATCACATCTTGGACATCATTTTTGTTGACTGCAACAATGGGCGATGAAGGTGGAGATGCTTGTAGTGTAATAAGAGAGCCAAAAGTCAATGGTACGGATGTTTTTGGCATTTCAACCGTGGTATTATTAGTTGTAGGCGATTGGGTATTATTTCTTTGGAAAATCCATTTATCGGCGGTGTTAATTGTGGGTCGCATAAAACCCATCAAACTGTTGCCTCGTTTAATCGCAACGGTTTCTGATGGTTGCTCTGGCTGTGCTACTATCGGTTTGGCAAGGCGTCTCTTTTCACTTTCGAGGTGTAATCTATCTGTTGATTCCGAGAAAATAGTATCGTAGTGCTGCACAAGTTCATTTGTAAACCGTGCAGGTAGCGAGCTACTTATAGTTGAGAATGACTCTACACGAGGCCGTAATATAACGGGACCTAATGATTGACATATACTTTTCACAGTGTCTTGAGATACATTAAGTTTTTTAATAAACCTAAAAAAAAAAAAAACTTTGAGTATATGCAATATAAATTTGTGTAGATATTATTTACTTTGTAACGTGAGCAAACAATGCTTTTAGTGTAGCAAAATGAGAGGCAGGCAGTGTTGCGATCAGGTTGGTAAATGATGTTAAATGCAGCTCATTTTTCTCTGTGTCTTCAGCTACTATACGTATAATCAATAAGCGGATAGGCAAATTTTTCTTTTCTTTTCTTTTTCTCACCTTCTCCTCCTAATAATGCTTCAATAGCGTCATAAAATTCATATGTAAGTAAGCACTCAGGCAATTCCAACAAAAAGTATCGAAGCACAGCAACAAGTAAATCAGGCTCGTAATCGTCAAATAGTTCTGTGCTAATAGTATCACTTGGTACATTAAGCTCAGCACAAGCAGTGTGCACTTTATCTAAAGCAACAGGTGTACTCCAACATGACGCCTCTATTCTGTCCATTTTATTTTCCAGAGACTGTAATAAAGCCGAAACAAATTTTGGTACTCGATCTTCTCCCTGTTCACTTAAGTCTTCCAAAAGTACACCAAAAACTTGATCTATGATCACTTTGTGAATATTGGAAATATTTTCGCACCTGTCAACCTCTTACCCTTTGAAACACCGTGATAAAAATTATCATAGACAATGGCTTTAGGTGCGAAGCTGGATACCGCATATTGTCGAACAATCGCCTGAATATCTTGATCAGGTTTTAAATCATCCTGAAAAGTAATCATCTTCTCGATGATCTGTTTATTGAGAGGAACAGATGTAGAAAGCGCGTCAATAAAAGCAGAAACGGCTTGCTTCAATTTCTCTATACGGTTCAATTCAACTTGCTCCATCTCTGACAGATGAGCAAATATTGCTTGCTCGATAGCCATGCGCATTTGATCCAACTTAACAACTGTTTGACGATACGCTTCATCTGCCTTCTCAGCATCTCTTCGAGCTTTTTTGTGCGGCTCTTCAGATCCGTTACTTTGAGCTGAGATCTTTTCCAGTAACCCACCTAGCGCATTATAAGTGGACTCCGAGCTAGAGCTAGCCGTTTCATCCTCCTCGCCCGTTGACCGCCACTGATAAAAATTTGTAGATGCAGCGACAAACTTGTTGCCTCTTTGTCCAATTAGTCTTAAAACGTTGTAGGGTTGCAAAAGTTGTTGACCAACAATATCAGCCATAGCAGGTGAATCTTTACATTGAGGGAGGTTGTGCTGAAGCCAGATAGCTATATCCTCACCTGTAGATGTGTTTTTGTATGTACCTAAGATTGGTACTCTATGGTCAATCATTGTGATTTCTTTCTTCATTTGACGCACGAGATTGTTAAACTCTTGCTTTGTCATGACTTGATTTCCCAATTGCACATTGTGTGTGTTTGTAGTTGAAGAAGATGTCTCTGATTCAATGCTTTCTTTTTCAACTGTCTTTGGTGAATCTTTTTCGAGGGACTTTAAGACTAAAGACTCAGCTTTGTCCGCATCTCGAGATTTTTTATGATAGTAGGTTCGAGCCTTTTCAGCTTCTTTAGTAGCCCCTTCAAATTGCTTAAGCATGCTCTCAATAGCTTGCTTTGAGTTCGCCACATTGCGTTTGTATTCATCGTGAAATTCTTGTAAAGGTGTAAGGACTTGGGAAGCTATAGCATTCGCTGTTGACTTGTGCTGATTGCCGAACTCCTGACTTGACTCTTTAAGTCGAGAAAAACATTGAGAAAGAGTGGCTCCTTCATCACGACCGAAGCCGGATGCTTTGAAATTAGATCTGCCTTGATCAAGGAGTCGAGAAGCATAATAATCTTCAATGGAAATACGGTCTTTAAAAAATGCGATGAGTTCTTCATTCTCTACTCTGCTTTGTCCAAGTTTTTGGTGAAGAATGTTGAATCCTGTATAAAAATCTGGAAGATTTAGTTCAGGTTGCTTTTGTGACCAAAAAGCCGACTTGAAATGTATTGGAGATGTCATTTCTTTTTTTAAAAAAAGAAACTGGAGACAATAACCTTGCTTGGTTGTCCTGAATTTTTATTTTCTCATTGATCAAAGATTTTTAGTAGGAGCCTGTTTTTCATAAATATGGCGTCTCCACCATAATTGTACTGCTTAGAAAGTCTGAGCTATGTTAAAGAACGACTTATCACGAAGAAGACAAACTAGGTAAGAATTACACTGGGCTTATATAGCTGTAGTTATGCGTATAGATATACTGGAAATTATTGTTACTCTAACAAAATACATATAGTACTCGAATTAGTATGCTTACACGCTGTAATTACATGTGTAAATGTAACCGCTAAGTATATTACGATTGTAAGCTTTACCATTTCGTACATTCTTATGATAACCTGTTACTTGTACGTTTATTTTGGTTGACTATTGTGATACAAAAGCTACTAAAAAGTCAAAATAACACTTATGTAATAACTCAACGATAATTTAAATTAAATGAACATTTAACAACGCATCTTTTCTTCTTTTTAGTATCTCCATTATCATTATGCCAGACCCCATTGCCCCTCACAGTGCCTCTATCTCAGCATATATGAGTGTCCATGAGGGTAAATACGATAAATATTTCCTAAATAGCATGTTCTTAAACTAATACGCACTGGAAGCTACCAACCTTGCTTATGTACGCTATTTTGGCAAGGTCGACAATGCTACAAAAGCCACTTTCAAAAGTTTAAACTCGACTGGTTTTACGTTGGACTATGAGGTGGCTAACGATACACATGTTTATCAAGTGACAATTCCATTTAAAAAACCTCTCCAAGCTAAAGAAGAAATTCGACCTGTTTTAGAAGAGATGGCAAAGGAAGCAGAAACAAGTCTAGGTTTGGTATGTATCTATATATGTGGCATGTACAAATTTACATCCAACACATGGTATTTACATTATAATGAATGTGCTATATGTACAGCCTAGTTCATTGGCTGGACCACCTCCAATTAAAGCTATAGCTAAGGCTCTTGTTGCCTCAACTGAAGTGTATACACCTGAAGAGCCAAGCGTCCCTTTAAACATGTTTTATTTACCTAGAAATAGCGATATGTTGAATGTCGGTGTTTTATTAGGTGCCTTAGTCGTGCTAACACATACTAGCGATGATTACTTAAAACGCCAGTTTCCCTCTTTTGTTTTAACCTTGCGTAATAGCATTGGAAGAAATGTATTGCGCCAGATATGGAAAGGCCTAGTGATTATTCATGCTGGTGAGAGTGCCTTTGCATTGATTACCTGTATTCGCAGAGGGTGGTATAGTCCCCTGAATACATTCAAGTGGACATTAAGCACCTTTTTGTTTGGCATTGGCTCTCTTTCTCAACTGAGAAAACATGCAAAAGATGTTTTGGGCTCAAAATAAAACTCTCTTGATTTAACTAATACAACACAATTAGCTTCAGCAAAGAAGCGAAACACGTAAGAACGCAACAACAATGTCCGACATACAAGACAATATACATGATCTTTTTGTCGAGGCAAAGTACTGAAAATAGGGACCATTTGTTTAGTAATTAATATTGAGATAGTTTTTGCTTCTCTTCAAGCACAGCTGATGTAGAATCCTCTTTTTTATGAGGGTGCAAAAGCCTCAAGATGAATATTGGCGCATCGCTATGACATCTTAGCCTTGGTGTAAAGATAACGAAATTAGTGGAGGGTTATTCTAATAGGCAAAGTGGTATTAGTTCAAACCATGTCCGGGAACTGTATACAAGCATTTGAGCAGGATAATTATCTGATGTGACATGTTATACGTACACGGAGCCTATGTTACTTTGAATGAGGCTTTAGGCAAAGTAGCTTGTTCAGCTATTTTTCTCATTTTGGTTGTGAGCTCCACTCTTCTCTTTTATTGATTGTGATAACAAGCAGGAAGCAACTCCCGTCTTCCATGGGAAGGGGAGCGTACAAGGGTATTTTGCTTGAACCTTTGCTTTTCAAGTATCTTTCTAGAAAACAGGTTTTAAAATCTGCTGACTTTCCAATAACTTTGAATGGTCCACTAATTCTTTATTCAAGGGATATATACTTGTACCTTCTGAGCCAATCATGTCAGTAGTAAAACATAATATTGCCAAGATGTTATGTGGTTGAAGCATTAAAAGTGTTTGATTTAAATACCTTTATCAAGTTTCTTTAATATATACTTGCAGACTTTGATAGGACACACTAGACACGGAGTGAACAGCTGGTATACTTATTCTGAAGAGGATATTAGTTGTTCCAGAAATAAACCTTTCATCCCGGCTGGTACCATCAATTCTCTTAAGGTTCCTAATTCTGCCAGCCAAGCAGCATGACACTTAATAAAGGCTGTTTGTTTTCCACTGTTAATAACATCTCTCTTTCCCAGTGCTTAACTCCACATTTCTCTCAGTTAGTTGTTTCTTACTTACGTCCCTCTTTGTTGCAGCTGACCTCTGCTAGAAAAATATATATATATATAAAAAAAAAAAAAAGATAGACTGTTATATCACAGGTTTTGATATACCAAAACATGACAGGTTGAATATCATTAGACCTTTGAAAGGGGGGGTGTTTTGTATCGATCAAAATCCAATTTTCTATTGGTTATAGTTCTCTTGTACAAACCTAAAATTCTACTTTTATTTCCCAAAAATTATCATATTTACACAGTAAGAAATAAGATTTACAAAAGAATAGGGATAGATTATTTGGCAGCACGAATGGTGAACTGAGGAGAAGCATTACCAGAATCACCCATAAGAACGATAATGTAACTAGTCTTTGTAGAAAGGTCAGAAGGTAAGGTAATCTTTTGAGAACCGGAATTCAATTCAAAACCAGAGGCCAAATCCCATTGAAGATGTTCGTTGTAAGGGTCATTGTTTTCGAGGTAACCCAACTTGATAGTACCTTTAAAGCCTTCTGGAATAGGTACGTCCTTAGAACCATCGTTGTAAGTAGTATCCCATTTAACAATAAAATCACCACCAGCTCTCCATTTAGTACCTGCACTGGGTGAAGTAATCTTAGGATTGATAACAATAGCACTAGTTAAAGTAAAAAAGATAAAGGCAAAGGCAAAAAAGAGAATGCTTGAATATTTGCTGTTGAACATTGTTTTAGTAGTTGTTGATATATATAAAGTTGATAAAAAAGAAAGAAAACGAAAGGTTCACACTGTCTATTTATACGAAATTTTCCAAAAATGCATGATTGACAAAATTAAAACACCTTTTCTGTGAAATTTCCCTTTTTTGTTAGTAGGTAATCTGACTATTAAAATGATGTAAGATTTACTATATCTCATTCACTAGTTATGTTTGCGAATAAGAAAATGAGGATCTTCATCATCATAACTAGGCATTGCCCTTTAATAATATAAATGTACCTTCTTTCTCTCTAAGCAAAAAAAAAATATAAAAACAAACTTTAAACAATGAAACAAACAAAAACTCACCAATCACGTTATCCCTCATTACAGCTCTAAGCAGGAATTGAAATATGGTAAATAAATAAACACACTGTAATGGGCTGAAAAAAAAAAAAAAAAACACGATAATATACTTTAAAGTAATCCTCAAACATTTTAGCCTCGTTTGGGGCTTGTATATAGTTGTTTTTGCAGTCTATTAGGAGAAGCATGAAAGGAGTTATCTTCTTGGTAAGAAAAAAGTCAAAAAAAAAAAAAAAAAAAAAAAAAAAAAAAAAAAGACCTCAGTAAAAGAGATCAGGCTGCTATATAATCTAAACCGAAACCGCTGCAAATTTTAAATGGAACACAATTTTTGAGAATCTTTTCAAAATTACAAGACTCTTGTCAAATGCAAACGTTGATTTTCAAGTAAATTCTGACAATCCTGAATGCTAACATTGAAGATTCTCAAACGAAAACTAAAAATATACACAACCAATAATAAGATTCTTGATTTGTACATATATAGCCACATTACTCGGCTCTTCTATTCAAGCAACAAACAGCTGTTATTAACATCCCAAATGCGCTTTTCATACTAAAATCTACTGCTCTCCTTACAAATAATAAATGAAATATAATCGTATGTATAAAATGGTATCTTTTATTCTTTTCGTCTATGAAAGAAAAGTCGGCCAAAATGCTTCAAATGTCGTAGGATTAAAAATTCTCTTGTTTCGCTCGGTAAGCAATTAGAAAAACCTTGCTTGGCCACTATATGCCTCGTCTGGATTTAATCTTATCGCGAAGGTTTAGAGAGTGCTAGAGGGGTGACTAAGAATGGGCAGTTTATTCTTAAACACTTGACCAAACATACTGTATGGTGAAAGCATAGTACTTTCTAACTTTCTGCAGTTCTGAAGAAAGCTACTAAGGCAAGAATCGTTTTCTATGCTATACTTTAAACCATAAATTTATAATCTATGTTATGTTATTATTTAGCCACGATTATGTCACTTGACTGTAACCATATTGGCATCAGCACTTCAGGCTATAAAAAAAATGATACTATAAATATGCATGCGTCAGATGCCAAGAAGGAACGTTTATGATGAATAAAATGGGTATGAAAAAATATATACATGTTTATGTTAACCATTGAGTAAGAGATATATAGTCCATATCACCCTTTATGGCTAATTCAGGTATTTTACTTGTATTAGTATTATGCTTGTTTCGTACGGTATATCGTTTTCTAAGTGACAGTCTTTTGTTCAGCGAGTTCATCTTATCATCACACTGACAGCTTTCTTCTTGTTCTTCCTGTTTTTCTGATAGCTTCTTGTCATATTCAATACCTGTAGTGTGATTGCCAGTCAAATAAACGAGTTTTATAAAATTACCAAAATCACAAGCAAAACCAGACTCATCTAAAGACACTAAATGGCGTATTTTCGAGAAGGGTAAAATTTCACTCGCACATGGGTCCTTTTCTATGCATGTATCTTGAGTCAAATTCTTACTTTCATGAATATTGCCCTTATATTTAATTCCAGGGTATTGACGACCTTTCCGTTGAGTGAATAAGTTGAGCAATGTACTTTTCAAATAAGACATATGAGTCCTTTCTTCTTCATCTGCCGATCGGTCAAGATTAATTGTTTCTACAGGTATCTTCCATGAATGATGCTTTGGCTCGCTATGTTGTAAATTGACAAACCATGCCTCCCAAGAGTCCACACGCCGTACACCCGCTAGCTTTCTACCGCAAAACACAATACCACTCCCACCTGGCTGCTCAATCTTGCCCAAGAATGTGTATTTCATTGGCTCTACCTTATTGTAAATAAGGTTATCACTTTCATCTGAGCTACTAATCGAGTTCCTGCGGTGTCTGTATCTCTTGCGACGACTACCGCAATGTAAGCATGATCCACGCTCCAGCTTCCAAACATGCACTTTATTGTCTGACGAGCTAGAAGCTACAAGAAATCCATCACACGTATCTGCACCACAGCACAAACCAGGTCCATATTCCATATGACAGTATTTTGTCACTGTAACTTGAACAATCGAAGCGCGATGATCAGATATTGTCGGGCGTTCATCGTCGTCTGATTCGTCCTCTTCATCATCGTCATCGATAAATTGAATACCGCAGGCAGACCCAAGCGATAAAGCGCATAACAGCTCACCTGTCTCAAGGCGCCAGACCTTTACTGTGCCATCTTTGCACCCAGTGACTAACACGTTTGTTCCGACAACTGGCACTTTTGTTGCAATTGAAGTCACCATACTGTTCAATTGTATTGTATAAGTCAAACTCCACCCATTTTGCCTACTTGTGTACTCCCAACACTGTATGGAGCCGTCTTTAGAAGCGACAAACAGCCATCGGTTCACAATATGCATCAGTGTGATGGCTCGACCAGTTTGCATTGTTTGACGACAATCACCAGAAACAACATCCCATTCATGCAGCAATCCTGTTCTGTGTGCAGAAACCAAATAGGATATTTCACCATCGTTATTCTCAGTGAAATGAATGTCTACTACACGCCCACCACATGCATCTAATTCATTCACAAGTGCTCCTGTGTGAACGTTCCAGATACGTATTGTCTTATCATACACGGCTGCTGCATACTTTTCATCCACTTTGACTATCCGTGGTTTTTTCTTTGTGAGTGTGATTGTTTTCTTTTTGTTCTTATGATGGTGGTGGTGTGCCTGAAGCCCGCCAGTACGAGTAGGATGTAGAACGTCTAACCGAGCAATCCACGTCATGGAGTTCCAGAGGACTACGCGGCCATCAAGTCCGCACGAAATAATATGTTTGTTGCCATGTGTATTTATGCTTTGGATATCGGAAACATGTTGGTGCCTCAGTGTGCGCACGCTGTTTGGTAATGTAATGACATCAGGTCCCATGAAGTTATTTTGTTTCTTCATCACATACATAGAGTACCAACTTTTGACAGGGAAATACTTGAACACAGTCAAGAAGAACTGATTAAAACAGTGTATGAGTAAAGGCACCAGCCATTGTTTACGCCATTTGGGTGTCATCCATGTGATAATGGCTAGCATGACAAGACAGAGAATAAGAGCAGGGAAGTTAATTTTTAAAAGTAAAACGCATATTTTTTGAAGAGTAGATAAAACTAAAAGCCGGAAAAGAGAGTGTTGATGGTTGATGGTGTATCGCACGGCCATTGATTTCTCGTGGTAGAGGCGGTGGAGGTAATCGAGATGTGACTGGACTCGTGTTAGATCAGCGTCAAATATAAGAAGTTGAGGGGGTTGTATTTGTAGCCAAGTAACATCTCTTTGAGGGTTTACAGTGGACCAAAACTGGTCTGATAGTTGAATGAGATCTGTTTGCTGAATAGATGGATTTGTGTGCTCTTCTTGCAGTAATTTTGTGTGACGATTTGTACACAGGAGGGATAGGAACAGTAACATGGAACAGAGCTAAAAAAAAAAAAAAAAAATAAAGTTAAACTTTTGTAAATGTTATCGGAGCATTTGTTACCATGAAAGCATTAAATATTCTGTGCGTTTTAATTTCTTTAAAATCTGTGGTATCTTGTTTGTTATCTTCTATGACTTGACTTTGTTCGCTTTGATGAAATCTTTTAGATATTTGATGATCGTCTAAATCAGCTAGCTATTACAGGAGAGATTATTAGATATATGCACGAATCAATTCTCCGTAATAATGGTACCTCTACTCGTTTAATATCCACTGATAATACAGCAATGATAAATGTAGAATTTAAAAAGAATTCAACTGTGATAGCTACTTGAATAAATGTGCAAAATTCCTGTATCAAGTCAGAATCCATGAATGTACCCACTTTTAATATTAATAATTCTGCAATTAAAGTTGCTGTCATGGGTACCCCCACGCTCTGTAACCCTGGATACATTAATACAATTTTAGTTCTAGAAACTGATGTTGCTTATATATATATATATATATATATACTAACCTCTGCTTATTTTTTCTTGAACAAGCATATCATGGCCTGTATTTAATACGGCATTAGTTAATAAGAATATGTTTTCTAAACAGCCAATATTGATAACTAGTAAAAGCAAGTACCAAGGGACAGAATGAAAGGAGACCCCGAGTTTATCGAATATTCCCCATGTTGTTGTGAAACAAGCGATTGATAAAAAGACAGCAGCTAAACCAAATGAATAACCCGACTTGACCATATTCGATTTTCCAAAAAGTACAGAAATGATGTAAAATGTAATAACATAAGCCATGATTGAAAACTGTACTTTGGCTGAAATATCAAAAGGGAATAAATTAAACTAAAAAGAAGGAGTTATTCTTCTATATATACCGTGAAAAAGGACCTATTTACTTTGTATTGAATCATATGCGGTAATATGTTGGAAGATGCTGACCAAATCAATGACTTTCCTTGTTCTTGTTGAGCATTCAAAATATGATGTTTTATTTTGACTTGTTGTAAAATCTTGTTCCAAACATGAATTGCATTTCCATGTTGTGTTTGATTCAATATAAAGGTCAATAAAATAGCGTCGGCTTTCACAAACCTTCCTTCTGAATCAAAAGTTGCGTTTGAATACACTGAATAAGGATGTGTTTTATAGTGGATGTGGTCCACAATTGTTGTTTTTGTTCTCCAATCTTGTTCATTTTCCCAATCATGAAAAGGAGGTGCATGAATAAGACATTGATCTTTATGTTTATAACAAATCGAATCTAACTCGAGTGTTTCCGTTATTGTCTTATAGAATGCCTGCGCTTGTTGTACAAGTGGAAAGGAAACAGGTTGATCAGGTTGTGAAAGTCGAATTTGTTCAGTAACCAAATAGCTCGAAGGAGGATTTCGAGAAAGAGAAAAGTTATAGAATTCAACATGTGCTGATGCATGCCAACATTGTGCGTCGAGTGACGTTGATATATGTGTGAGTGGTATATTATTGTATGTTATCGGTTCATATTTCGTAATAATCGGGACCGAGAAATAAGAAACAAGTGTCAATGAAACACCGAGTAGTAAATAAGTATGCGACGATACTATTTTACCATAGTCATAGTAATAAAATGATAATTTCTTAACAATCGACCTTGCAGCCCTAATAGGCATTGTACGTTACAAAGGAGAGAAAGGAAAAGAAAGACAAAATCAAGTTAGCTTATTTAAGTGGGGGGGGGGGGGGATACTATAAGGTAGTCTGGGGGGGGGGAGAGAGCTTTTAAATTGTCAGTGCTCCTGAATTTTTCGACAAAATTGGCCACGTTGTTTTATATGGTATAAGGAGAGGGATTTTATTTTTACATAAAAGTACATCTGTCTAAAGGGATTCATAGTTAGGTAAAGAAGGGTATATGTTACAAGGCTGGTTTGATAGAATAGCAGTTGTATATGATGGTACACGATTCATATCTGCACCTAGCCAAGTAGTATTAGTTGAAGAAGAAGATGATATAGTGGACGACATAGATAAACTCGAATCAGATAATAACATATCTGGGGGAGCTGGGATTTCTCCCATGGCAATTAAATGTGTAACCGTATCTTCTGTATAAGGAATAGAATGAATTGCGTCTTCATATGCTGGTAAGATGCTACCGTCATCTTCAGGAATCATGAATGATAATACGATTGGGATAGAAGCCCTTAACTCTATTAAAACAAAAAGCTTTTTTCTTAGAATATCATTTTGCATAGTATATAAGATGATGTACCTGAAATATGTCCATCCGAGTTTTCCAAGGCAACCGTAAATTTTAATTTGTGCCTCACTTGTATTGATTTACCGCTCATGTCAAAAATAATTTGATCAGGTACATGTAAAAGAACGATTTTAGTCCATCGGCCGCTTGCTGAATCTGTTTGTAAATTGGGATCACCATAATGCTGTATTAATCGTCCTTCTGTTCTGCTGTGTTGTTGCGCTGTAAAAGTGACATATTCCTTCAGGCAACAACGCACAGACCTGATTTTTAAATTAGGCGCAATAGGTGTTAAATCAAATGATATGGGTATAGAGGTATTTCCAGTAAAGACTTTACTAGGGATGCTAATATCGTACGCGACTTTATCAGCCCAGATGCTTGATATAATTACCGATTGACTTAGTTCAATGTTAGAAGGTAACATGAGCCTTTTTACTTTGACAGTTTTCTTATCTATCAAATCCATGGAAAACATAGGACGTTCACAGACTGCTTTAAAATAATAGGAGACTTTGCCCATGTCGTGTTGTATGGATTCCAGTAAGCTACCAGGGATAGGTAATTCGAACTCCCTATAATTATACAAAGATAAGTATATATACATACACATAACATAGTCTATATATAAGATTATACACACCACGTATATGTTCCTCGAGATAAATGGTAGGGTTTCTTTTGATGACATAAAAACACCCAATCTTTTTCAATGAGAGTATGTTCTTCTTTAAAATGCTTTGTATTGCTTCCAACACCTTCAGTCCAATGAATCTGACTTGTACCGATGAATTGTAAAGAAACAGCTTTCACTTTTGTTTGGTCTAGGCATTTTAAATTGACACTTCCTCTCAAGATAATACCAGCTGATTCTTCAGAAGAGCCATGTAGTGTAATTTTATTATCATTCAGTTTGATATAAAATCCAGGGTTATTGTACATACTGAAAATGTAAATAAAAAGAAGAAAACATGGTTCTGTATACAATATTTATATTAGTGAACACAAATAATTGTATTCTCTTTAAACAGAAAAAAAGGTAACCAACTATAGACCCTGTTAAAGGCAAATTAGCGCATCACTTCAAGAAGTGTCAGATCGCGCAATGCTAAAATACCTCATTACTTGTACTGTACATCATATATATATATATATATATATATATATATTTAAACGCGTTTACAGTTACAATATATGATAAAGAATTATTCTAAATTACGCATCTACTCAAAACGCTAAATATTATCACTCAAAACCGACAATATCAAGTACAATGGCCATCATTGCACGTGTAAGTAACATAATGAGCCATTTTCATCTAATCTTATCAATTCTCACGCAGAATGAAAAATTATGTATGAGGCATTTTTGCTCCCTCTGCGTTGTGAGCCAATCATAACCTGTTTCTTAGCTTTAAAAAAAAACGTGTGTTCATTGAAACTGGCAGAAAGGGTGCCCTGACTCGTGATGAGTTATTCAAGTTCAGTACCAATACACAGTAATGCTTTACTATTATCTATTACCAGTTATATTTGTCAGGCCATTGTGTTTCGGGTGCAATCTTACTCGACTTATTAGATAGAAATATACATATCTAAGGTAACAGGTGCAATTAGAGATTTTAAGAGTCAAAGGGAGAGAGACGTAAATATTTCTGTATTATGCCTTGAGACTATAGTTACACCCAACTCCTCTTATGCAAGCATTACATGTAAAAGCTCACCCTTTACCAGATGAGACAAAATGAGTAAATATAGCCCACCTTCTTTAGCTGTAAATTAAAACACATTCAAACCCTTTGTTATTACATGTAAAGACTTAGGATTACAAGTGACATATCCACCGTTATTGAAGAATTGCATCATGTTTATGCTCGACCAGCTTGAGCATGAAATCTGGTTAAACTTTTATGGTCGAAATGATAACATCTTAGTTACTCGTAACTTCCAGTAATTAAAAGGTGTCAAACTTACAAGACAGTGATTATATGTACGTTGCTCCTATAGGAGACTATACCAAATCAGTTGTATTACTATAGAGCTGTTAGTAGATCTTCAAATCTGACAGTGGAGTGGTTACATAATAATCATTCCTTTTTTTTTTTTTTATTATTATTATTATTATCTTAGTAAGGGTATGTTTGAGGTTAACAATATATAGTATTTGTTTCAAAATTAGCATGCACAGCCAGAAGATTCTGTACTGGAGCTGTTGAGATGTATTTTTTGCACTAATATACAGGTTGTTAGATTCTTATCAAGTAATAGTATGACAATTGCTTTACTTTGCTCTTTTTCATTTGTGTTTCCGTTAATACCAGGTAGAGCTTGTGCAATTCTTCGAAATAACATCTTTACGTTATGACCTGCTTTTGCACTCGTTTCAATAAACATGACATTTAACTCTTTAGCTCTCTTTTCTCCTTCTTCTGTAGTTACTTCTCTAATCACATATTAATAAAATAAAGTCTGTATACTTTTTTTTTTTTTTTTTTTTTTTTTTTTTTTTTTATCACAAACCTTTTTTCACCAAGGTCAGTTTTATTTCCCACTAGTACAACAATAGCTTCATTTCCTCTCTCAGCTCGAACATCATCAATCCATTTTGACGTATTTAAAAATGAATCCTTGTCTATTATTGAAATTTATCAGTTTAAAGTCTTTATCAAAATTGCATCTTTTACTTGATATGTCATAAACAATAACAGCTACAGATGAGTCTCTTATATAACTAGGAATCAAGCTTCGGAAACGTTCCTTTTTATATGCGTAAAAAAAAAAATTTTTTTTTTTTTTTCTGTGTTCGTGATACATAAACTTACTTGACCTGCAGTGTCCCAGAGTTGTAATCTAACAGTTTTATCCTCCAAGTACATTGTTTTAGAAAGAAAGTCAATACCGATAGTTGCCTATAGAATATAGTAAGCAAAAGGACTTTATATCTACTATGTTTGATAAATTACATACTTGGTAAGTACTATCAAATGTATCATACATAAAACGTGTGATAAGAGACGTTTTTCCGACTATGTATATCAAATATAAGTTACTGTATGTGAATACATCTTTCATTATCATATACCGCTTTGTTCTCCTAGAAAGACAAGTTTGTATTTTCTTAAAGGGCTACCAAAATCAGCTGAAGTCATTTTATTATTTGTTAAAGAAAGAAGAAAAGGTTTTTTTATTTGTTTATTTATTTGGTGTAAAATATACTTTAAGTGTGACTTTTTGGTTGTCTTGTTGTTATGTACCTGACATCTTCAACATGTGACCTCTCATACACTCTCTCTTTTTTTTTTTTTTTTTTTTTTTTTTTTTTTCTTTGTGTAAAAAACCCCAACTTGGGATGTCAAAAGAGTATATGAGATATTAGAAAAAGTGTGATTTATGCAAAATAAAGATCAGCAAAAAACACACACACACACACACACACACACACACTAGTAACAAATCACATTGTTAATGTCAAATCCACTTGGTCTAACAGTGTTTTTGCAGAATTCCTCTTTCTTGGATATATATTGATCCGATACTACTAGCCAATCATCACACTTTAAAAAACAGTCGACAGGAATATAGTTACTATTAGTAGTAGCACAATTGTACGTAAATAGATACAGTTATATTATATTGTTGTATTCTATTGGGAGTCTGTTGTTATACATTTTGAGGCAAAGAATATTCTACATATACCATGGAAGCCAAGTTGTTTTTCTCGGTAAAACTAAATAGAGTATTCCCTTTTAAACCCGGAAATAGTTCTAATAAAGAAATATATTATGTGCATTGCATGTTCCTTGGCTTGTATTACATAAGCATAATGCAGATGCTTCTGCCCTTAAACTATGTAATCAGGTACATTTCTATGATGAAATTGAACCATGGAGGCGTAAAGATTACATATTTGATTCTATAATACAACGCTAATTTAGAATTGTCATCACTCACTCCTTTTCTTCCTTCTCCCTTTTTCTCTCTAGGGGCCCTTTCATTTCGAAAAGTGCATTAGTTATCACATGATAAAAGAAAAAGAAAGCATTTGTCAACAAAGCACATAGTTAATGACATACATATTGTATATGTTTTATTGTAATGGCATGAGGCATAGATAATTATTCAAGTTATGTACACAAAGCGTAAATTATAAAAGAGGGAATGATAGAGAAGAAGGATGATAGTCTTGTAGCAATACTCCTATTAAAGAAGAATCTGTTTCGAGAAGGACATAATCTGTAGTGCTACAAGATAGACTAGAAGAAGAAACGGATTCTGTATCTGATTGCTTCTTTTTTTGTGATCCACGGTTACGCTTTTTAATGACATCTGTTTTCAAACTAAGTGGGCGTATTGTGCCATGTAACTTGAGAAATAAACCACAGGCGTTACAAAGTGGTTGTCCTTGAGGATTTCTTCTCCATAATGGTGTAGTACCTGTTCTGCAATTGGTACAACGAGTACCGTTATGTGTATTTGTAGCAGATGATTGAAGTTTCTTTTTTCTCTCTGCTGGATCCTTTCTTTTTCTGCCTCTTTTGTTCTGTCTTGTCATAACGTCTGTATAGGATGGTGGTGGCGGTAGCGAAGGGGGTAAATGGTAATGTGTAGTGTATACTGAAGGGGCTTGTAATAGGTCATTATGGTTCACAGTGTATAATTCGTTATTAATAAAGTTAAAGGTATTATTAGAGAAGATGGGTTTGTTGATGATATTAAAAGAGTCCCATGGAATTGTAGAAGTTTGATCTTGTAGCTGTTGCGGCTCATAATGGAAGTATGGATTCATAGTATGCCAATTGGGTTGATAGAATGGAAACGTCATTATATTTTGAAAGAATGAAAAAAGAAAAAGAAATAGTTCGGCTTTATACATAAGTATATATATATATATGTGTGTGTGTACAATATTTAAAGTGAACCCTTTTTTATATATAATATAAGGAGTTTTACTCTTAACTTCAACTTTAAACATGGATATGTACTATGCATAATGCACCGATTATTAAGAAAGCTACAGTCTGGGGTATAGCAGCAACTTTAATTCTAGGCAAAGCATTCTTTCGCTATAAGAATTTCTATATGTTCGTCTTTACGTCTTTGTACTTCTTTTAGCCAATGTATACATATTACATATCTTGTTGAGCATCACTACTACTACTACTAAAAAAAAACCAGGGTAAATAACCTTGTATATATATATAAAATATAATGATAACGGAGGTCTACGGGCCAAAAGATCAGCGTATTTTCAGGGCAATTCTACTATTTTTGGGCTTTTGGAATAAGTTATGTACAGCAATGTGATATAAACAATTGATTTTCATTCGCTTGTTCTCGGCTTCTTTCAATTACAGAAAAAAAAAAAAAAAGTCTTTTCCTTTTGAAATCGCTGCAGATCTTTTATCTAGTTATCGATTTCAATGGTCCATAATAACCTTGGAAGTTTTTTTTTTTTTTTTTACTTGTAGTTGAGTGAAAATATAGACAATATCAAAAGATATTAAAATATACCAATTCCCTTCCTCTAATTCACGATATAGAAGGTACTATTTATTTTGACTGATCTATTCATGAATACCTGGTATATTCTCTATATACGGAATTTCATTGGTTACTCGCGGTCATATGATTAGACAAGATGAATTGAAAACCAGCAGATAAGTGATAAATAAAAAGAGTATAAATACAGACAGCATAAACTTATCTTTTTTTTTTTTTTTTTTTTTTTTCTCATTATTAACTATGACTTTTACAATCCAACCCGTTAAACCCACTGAAAAACAATCTGGTGTTGATTTTGGTGCAATTATTGAAGACCTTGACCTTGAAAATATCACTGGTATGCTATTGTTGTTTGGAATAGAAACTCGAACTAATACATAATAGACCATGATTTCGAGAAATTATTCGAAGCTGTTTATACTTACCAAGTCGTTTGTGTTAGAAATCAATCTCACGTCACACCTCAAACTCAATATGAATTAACAAAACGCTTTGATCCTCAAAATATCGATCTGTATGGCCATGGTGGTATGCATCGATCCAAAGAATCTGTTATTTCTCGTGATATTTCTCCTCTACCTGAAGTACCTCAAGTTCAACTTTTAGGTCATGGTATTGTTCGTAACCATTATGGCATTGAAGAGCGTAAATTAACCCCCCCAAGCCATACTGTGTTCCATAAAGATTGTTTAACTAAGGAGCAAATGGACGCTGGTCAAACTCGCTTCTATCGCTGGCACATGGACGCGGCTCTTTACAAGTTAAATCCTCCCAAAGTGACGACTTTGTTTGGCATTAAGAATCCAGTAAGTTATAAAATTGCATAAAAAAGGGTGGGAAAAATTAAAGAGCTGTTCCATTTTAGGAACCACGCAGAGAGATAGTCCGCTATGACGATGGTACTGATGATCAACTTGAAGTTCAATTGGGCACAACTGCATTTATTTCTGGTCAAAGAGCCTTTGAAATCTTACCACAAGAGCTTAAGGAAATGGCTTTCAAAACTCAAGTGAAATATGCTGCTCACCCTTACTTGTGGATGTCTAAAGCAAAATCCAACTCTGTAGGTTTAGGTATGGTATCTGATGGCTTGGAGCTATCGAAAGATGAACTACCTGAAATTGAGCCCGAGCATATCAAAACATACCCTATGGTACGTATACGCAAACATGATACATTACTATGATACTCATTACGCAATAGTTATGGAAGAACCCTGTAACAAACAAGATTCACCTTCAAGTACACCCTTCAGCAGTTGAAGATTTAATCATTGATGGTAAGCCCGTGGGCGACTTGAAAAAAGTACGAGAATTACTGTATAAGATACAAAGACCTGCTATCAGTCCTGAGAACGTATATGCTCATGAATGGAAAGACGGCGATTTTGTCATTTTCCATAATCGTGGTTTGCTTCACTCTGTTGTTGGCTCACTGAAAGATACTGACGAGCGTGTATTCCATCAATGTAATATAGCAAGTGCTGATGAACCAATTCCCGCGACAGAAGAAGATTTTGCCCCTTATTTAAAAGCATCAGCTTAATTATAATAAATCATACACTGACACTTTAAGATAAATTATGTTCAAGAGTAAAAGAGGTTATTATTGGGAAAAAAGATAGGTTTTCTATATATATATATATATATATATTACATAAAAAGCTCCTCGTAGTTTATTACAATATAATAGAAGATAGACTGCACAATAAAGTATATTTATCTCGCACCCAAACCAAGGTTCTTGGCTCTTTTCACTACATGTATTGGTTCTGATAACCCACTATCATTCGTGCCAAGTTTGTCACCTTCTTTCCAACCCATTGCTTGTAACATTCGATGCCCCTTATTATCTGATGAAATAGGCGGTAAAGATGCTGTTGACATTAGTCCTGTCTGTTTTATCTTTTTGGTCTCTGCTTTCCTTCCTTTCGCTTTTACGTCTGATCGACCAACTTTACTGGCCCATTGAGGGTCCACATACATTCCTTGTTTTGATCGCAAGTATTCGACTTCACCCATAATCGCATTATAGTCATATCCCAGCGAATGAATACCTTTTTCTTTCAAGAAATCTTTGCCATAAAATTGAATTCTTGCTTCTCGGAGCATAGCTCTTGCCTCTTTTATTTTATTCATCTCATCGATTCGATAATCCGTTTTAATTTTTTGCAATGTAATGCTTCTATAAAACTCTATTAGATTTTGCTCTATTTATCTTTATGCTTGTTATTACCCATCACTAGTGTCTAATATTTCCAAGTCGAACTTTTTACAGATATTGAGTATTGTATCTGTATTACGAATTGAGCTGCTTTTTATGCTAATTCTAATAATATTACTCGCGTAAAACAAAGGGAAAGGCTTCGTACTCACAATAGCTTGTTAGACACTTACTTGTATTGATTGTTTTTTGGGAGAAACTTGTTGACTATCCTACAAGCACTTGTTACAAAAACAATCTTTGTGCTTTTCATCTATGCTCACCTATCAAATAAGAAGTGATCGTAGTTAAATACTTCAGCATATAGCTTTTCTCTTTCAGGTATTGAAAGGTTAGAGCAATCCTTTACTGAACTTTGGTAGTTGAACGGTTTGTTTGAATGACTACTATTGAATGTATTTTTAGCACCTTCATTGCTTTTTCCTTTTGCATGAGTGGTTGTAAGAGCGGTGTTATCATTAATCTCGTTTTCTATACTTGAATCCAACGTTTCTCGGGTGTTATTTTGGATGTTTTTGTTGTTAATTATATGTACAGCAAGATTATCGTAAGAGGGTTTGTTGCTATAATAAGGCCCGTTAGATTCGCTTTCACATTTCTCAAATTTAACATTGTAAAGAGCGTCGCTCAACTTGATGCTTATTTCATCGCCCACCATCTTGTTCTCTTGAAATTACTTGTCTAATGTGACAAAGATAAATAAATAAATAAAAAAAAAAGGAAAGTGTTTCGGTACTTATATAATATATGCAGATTTTGTTTTTATGTAACAACAGTAACACTGCTAATCTCATTTAAGAGATATTACTTCTTTGACATTGCTACACCTACTGTTTCAATGCAACAAGCTCTTTGTTTTCTCTTTTTAAGCTCTTCGATAAGGTATGATAAGTAAAACAACTGCGGATCAATCTGTGGCACTGAGCATTGACGACATACATTGTTGACCCAACAAAGTGCCTCCGATATCAATTATTTCTGAATAGACAAAAGGGGGTATATGTGATTATTTATTAAATTCCTTTAGGTATAACGACTGTAAGCAAATCCGCTGTTTCTCCCCAAATTACTCGCTTATTCACAAAAAGTGCGTACCAAGTGGTCAAAACGATAAACCATAAAAGACAGCCACCTAAAGACATGTAAATGTCTAAAGTGCCAAACGGGAAATCAATGATCTGCCATTAGCTTTCAAAAAATGCTTTGATGTCAACTTACATTTTTTTAATTGCTTCGGTGCTTCAGGTTGTCTACTTGCGCTAAAAAAGTATAAAAAGTTGACTAGCCAGAGTAATGGAAGAAAAGCAAAACCGCCATAGAACATCTTTTTACTGATATTGATATGTTCTTCCGAAGTCATTTTATCAAGTGTGGGCATTTTGAAAAAAAGATTTGACTAAATTGCTACTCTCAAAACAAGGTGTCAGTTTAAAAGGAAAAAAAAAAGTGAAAAAATTATTTTGATTTAATTTACAGAGAGGAATAGTTTAGTTCAGGTACTTTATTGCGAACACTGTTTACGCATGTCGTCTGCATCCGCAAAAATAAGCGAGTCTTTTTGTAAGGCGACAACTATTGATAAAATAAACGAGCAACTTTTGTTTTTTCACAAAACTGTGTGTCTGTTGGCTTCCAAATACCCTAGCTTACGCTGTAGGACATGTAAACACAAGCATCCTTTTTTTTTTTTTTTTTTTTGTACATAAATGCAGCAAACGTCCTGTTTTTAACCAAGTCGAGTTGCCGATCCTGTCATATACATATATTGTAGAATAATATAATAGCCAATTAAAATGGAGAACGTCTGCAATATAAAAAGCTGCTTCGCTCCCTTTTTTTTTTTTTTTTTTTTCTAAAAATATTTACAGATGGCATCGAATACAGCAGAGATCGGTTTATATATAGCGTATGGTGCTGTCCTTACAATGGCAGTTCTACCTATTTACGCTGGCTCTCTTGGATCTGTAAAGACAATGAAGAGACCTGCCAACGCGCCAAAAGCCAAGAAATCTTCCAATCCTCTTGATGATTCTGATGATGAGGACGACACGGTTCTTGAAAGTCTTTCCAGTGGTGATGCTTACATGTTCCCCATTATTGGTTCTTGCGTACTCTTTGGTATGTACCTTGCTTTCCGTTACTTGGACAAGAAATACATCAACTATATCATGACTGGATATTTCTCCATTATGGGTTGTGCTGCGGTGACAAAAGCATTTTTGATGATAGCTAGAAAAGTGCTACCCATGAGCTTGTTAAAAAATGTTGCCAAATACAAAGTTACGCTTTCAAAGAGATCCAGAAGTAAGTTGTCGTCCTTCCTTTAGTACGTATAATTAACAACATTAAATTAGATATCTCCCATATCAGTTTTACAGTTGTTCACCAAATACTCTTATTGGCTTCTATTGCATTGACAGTATATTACACTTATACAAAGAATTGGATTGCCTCCAACATTTTTGGTCTCTCGTTTTCAGTCAACGCTATTCAACTGCTTTCTTTGGACTCATTCAAAACAGGTATTATTTTGTTAAGTGGTTTATTCTTTTATGATATCTTTTGGGTATTTTATACTCCTGTCATGGTGTCCGTTGCCACTAACTTTGATGCCCCCATTAAACTTTTATGGCCACGTGATATTATCGAATTTATCCTTCAACGTCCTGAAGAAGCTCGGTTTACTATGCTCGGTTTAGGTGATATTGTCATTCCCGGTATTTTTGTTGCTCTCTGTCTTCGTTTTGATCGCCATATGTCTTGGAAGCGTAACCCCACCGGTTCTTTTAGATCACTTTCATTCCCTAAACCTTACTTTACTGTTAACCTTTTGGCTTACATTTCTGGTTTAGCATTGACTATGGCCGTTATGCACTTTTTCAAGGCTGCCCAACCTGCTTTGTTGTATTTGAGTCCTGCATGCATTATTTCAGTATTGGTTACGGCTACAGTTCGTGGTGAAGTGAAGGACTTATTTGCCTACACCACAGAAGAGGAAAAGGATAAGAAGAAATCCACTGTCCATGAAGAGATTGAAATTGTAGAAAAAGAAAAGGTCAGCACTCCCAGTAGTATCTCAATTGAAGAGATTGAATTAGAAGCTGAGGAAGAAGGTGATGAAAGAGAAGAAGGTGAAATTGTTGAGGAATTAGAAGACGGTGAAATTAGCAAAACTACAAGTAGAAAAAAGTCCAACAATAACAACAGAAAAAGAAAGAATAAGAAATAGATTGTAGATAGAAAGGTTTATTCACTAATACAAGAAAAGGCGATATAAACCAGCAGAAGTGAATACTTGAAAAAATGTGTTTAGTTTTTTTTTCCACTAGAAATAAAAAAAAAAAAAGTGACACTTACAAACACCTGTTACACCTAATGCAACTGCTTTATTTGCATTTCCTCCTATTGTCTTTTGAAGTGCCATAGCTTTACGTAATGAGAAATAGCCTACACCTAAGCCAACTGCACCGCCACTTAGTCTACAAAAAGTACAATCCTTTGGTTTGGTTTGTGTTGATTCTGGAAATGTTGTTGCGTTCATCTTTGTTGAAAAAAAAGAAATTTCCAAGATGAAAGAGAATATTACAAACTCAGTTAAGAAGGATTGTACTTTTTTTTTTTTTTTTTTTTTTTTTTTTTTTTATTATTATTATACGCGCCAAGGTGTAGTATAGTGAAGCAAGAGTAGAGTATTGTGTGAATTAAAAAAGGGTAAATCTTAGGGTTATTTACGGACAAGTTGGTATATATTAACACCTGTCTCTTTACAAACATCAGATAACACGTCTAAAATCCATCCTTCGTTTGTTGACGCGGTATTTACTAGATGCTGAATTGTAAAGTACTCGCTACAAATATCAAAAAACGTTTGTTCTGTTTTTATGTCCAAACCGCGTCTTTTGTAGCCTAAAATGATGTGGATTCCTGGATTGTCGCGACTTAACCAATCTAATGTCTGCACTAAACTTTGGAAAGATGAAGGTTTGTATAACACATCTGACGCGATAATAATATCCAATGTTCCATCTTTTAAAACATTCTGTACATCGTTAAAGTTTCCCCATTCTAACGGTTTGACATCTGTAAAACTCTCCAAGTTGTTGTATGATCTATTTTGAAAGATCAGATCTAGTGCTTCACTCAAGTCTGTCATTACAATGTTTGGTCTATTCTCTATATTGTTGGCTCTATATATTGAAGCTATCAATAAACCAACACAACCCGTTCTATACATACATCAGTTTGCAAGTCCTTTCAAATCATATTTAACTTACCCTGCACTCAAGTCCAACAGTCTTTTACCTTTAAAGCACATGGGATTACGAGCAATTTTATCACTCAGCATATTTGACAACACTAGAGCGGAATCCCACATTTTACCTGGTGTACCAATATCCCAGTCTTCTTTTATCACTAAAAATGAATTATCTTGTAACCGATAACCATGGAATATATCTTGTGATGTACTAGGTTCTTTCCAACCATTGTCTGATCTTAAAATAAACGTTTCTTTTTCACTGATATATAGAGGGCCGATCATTAATGGGAACGCTTTGACTGTTTGGTTCTTATGACACGTCGGGAAAATTTGAATGTAGTAAGGGCGATCCGACACTAACAATGAAGCCAATTTCTCGTCTTTTGCAGTTATCATATATTCAAAGTCACCGTCAGCACTATTTTGAAACCCTGTAATGTCAGATGAACCATTGAATTCCCAAGCATCGTGTTGCAAAGGTCTGCACTGTATACTGTATTCTTGACAATAAGATATTTTACTTTCGTATTCACGTAATAAGTGGCAACCTACTTCTAGCCAGCACTGTGTATTTTGTTCGCCTTTTAATGTCATACCAAATTCATTGACTAATTTCAAGTCAATACGATTCCACTTATTAATGTAGATCTCTGTTAAATATGGTCTAGATAATATAATACGATATAACGCTGAGTAGCGCTGTAAACTATAGTAAAAATCGTCTTCTGCTTCTGTTGTCATTGAATGATGAGAGGTTGATCCATTTTTAATATACATTAGAGAAAGATACTTGGAAATAAGAAAATAAAAAAAAAAAAAAAAAAAAAAAAAATCTTTTCTGATCAAGAAAGCAACTTGTCAAATCTTCTTTGTTAGTATGGAAATTATTTATCAATTTACTATCAACAACAATGATACCCTTTTGTGAAAAGATAAATAGTAAACACATCTAAAAATTGGTAAGGGGAAAAGTTTTTTTTTTTTTTTTTTTTTTTTTTTTTTTTTTTTTTTTCATTATTATTTTCTTATAACAAATGTGTGGGCGTTTAAGAGGCTTCAGTTTTAGCGCTTTCTGTATCGCTGACTGTCTCCATGTTCCTCAAAGAATCTGTCAAGTCTTTCAGCTCTTTCTGTTTCTTACGCTCGTTTCTTTCAATGGAATCAATAATTCTACGATATTTCTCTGTCTTGACAAATTTTGGAACCGAGTCAGAAGCCATCAGCCTGCAAATATGATCATTCACTCGGTCAAATAGTTTTAGAATGAGCCGTAAACTTTGGGACGCAGAGGCAGCTGTAACAACTATAGTAGGGCTTCCTTGGTTGTTGTATGCAGGGATGACAGTGACAACTGACTGGACGATCCTTGCTATCTCTTGACACAGTGAATGTTCGACGTTCAGCTCACAGGAAGATCCAGGGGCTAAATAGGTAGACCAAATATCGTAAGCATCTTCAAGCAATCCTTGTTGGTATTTTGAAGGCAAAGCAGGACTTTGATTTGTACATTTTCGTTTCAAGTTGTTATAGTCAATCCAAAAATCCAAGTTTTCTTCACAGAAATTAGCGCGCAAGAAATCTTTGAAAGGGGAGCGAAGTTTAGCGTTTTCCAGAATAATTTTGAGGCGAGCTGAATTACTTTCTTTCGTGTCTTGTGTATGTGAATCGGCAATACTGGTGGTGTCACTGTCATCATCTTGTCGTTCTGTAGTCACTATCACCTTGTTTGTGTCTTCGTTTAGAATTTCTTGTAGGGTTGTTTTTTCATCAAGCTTTTCTAAAGTATTACTGCGAGAGCGAACGAGACCACCATGTTTAATACGTTCGGGAACAGCAGGCTGATTAACTGTAATGGCTGCCGTAGCTTGCTTGATAGAGTCAGATACTGCTTGCTTGCCTTTTTCAGTAACAACAAACACTGTTGCTTTTGACGATTTTAGGGGTAGTGTATAGTGCTTGGAGTCTTGGAATTCTAGCCACCCATGCTTAACGAATTCTTGAGTGATTACTTCGGCTTCTTCTCGACAAGAAACAGTTGTAAAGTCTAATAGCCAGTCGCAACACATCTGAGAAGAAAATGTGGTTCGCATGGTTTTAGCCGTTTTCGGTTGATTCATACGGCTGGAAGATTTGGAAAGTGTTAATAAATAGTTGCTCAACATATGAACCCTAGAATCACCATGTGTAACAGATGCAGACATAGCAAAAGGAGCATTGATAGAGTGTGATGAAGACGAAGTTCCTGTAGAAACTGCTGAAGATGCTGAGGACGATGTGTTGCTACTCCAGGAAGAGTTAGATGAAGCATTTGTATGAGATGCAGCAGGTAGTTCACCATCAAGTGGTAGATTGGTCATCATGACGCGAAATATAATAGAGGCTGTAGCCAGATTGAGTACTAGCTGGTCATTGTCAATATTGCGTTCTAAATGAACCAAATGGATAACTTCCATATGAGTGAAATGTTTTCGCAACGTAGTGAGATCGACCTCTGTTCGAACACAAAAATCTTGAAGAATGCATAAACCCTTGGGGGTGAGATACCATATACCTTTATCCCTGAATGTTTTATTTTGAGGATCGACAGCGTTTTCTATCAGCCTGCAATTCTGAAACTGTTGGCAAAGGGATTTTGCCATATCTCTAGCCATATTAAATGTGGTGGTTGTAGTTGTTCTTTGTAGACGAGAAGGGTCATTGGGATCAGGTGTGCGTACTGTATGAGAGAATCTCAGGTTTCCTAAACCTTGAATAACATCTTCTGATGAAAATGTGCTTTCATAATTTCTAAAAAGATATCGATGTGTATCTAGAGGTATTTGAATAATAAGAGCTGCAAATAAATCATGAATATCCTAAGATTTCGAATAAATATAACGTTTCGGTAATGCATAAATATACATGATTTTACAAGCAAAAAATATATTAATCAATTAAGTTAACCTTTAAAAATGGACGTCCATCTATAGTGAATTTCATCATCGAAGTGTATGCTTGTTGGGATACGTTAGCCTCCATTGTTACTGTACAGTAAATGAGAAAAGGGACTAGTTGAAGTATTTTGTATTCCTTTATATACAAGTATGTAAAAAAAAAAAAAAAAAAAAAAACTGGATTAAGGTTAGGGAGTAAGGTTGTTTATATATATATATATATAACTCTCGATTTCTAATAGTTTATCCACTATATTATTTGCTCCTTATGAATGCATGTTTATAACGTGTCCATACGCTTAGACCTCGATATCTTGTCAGTTATCTGTTAACTCCCGTCCCTCTTTTTTTTCCCATTTGTCATACCAAAAATACACTACTAATACGATCAGGATTCTGAGAATACATGTAATATATATTTATAGTGATCCAACAATAATTATGTAGTAAAACTATTACAATTAACGTGATTCTCTCGTGCAAAGATCTGATGCAGGTTTACTGCTTGCATTGTTTTTTTTATGTTGCAACGCCAATAATTATGCTCCTTCTTAGTTAGATTTCTTTAGACTTTTGTTATAACTCCCTCTAAAAAAGAAAAAAAAAAAACTCCTTGATTTTCACCCTTTATGATATAAAATGATATTTCATGCAGTAGGAATCCTCAAATAGGCAATTCCTGTTGACGATATTTTCCTTGTTATCAGATGTTAACCGTTAAGCTGGCGATAACCATGGTTAAATTCACTTTGATCGTAAGGTGGTTCCTGGATAAAGCTTTGTGTCATTTGACCTATCCATTAGTTATACCTTGGACACTATCTATACCGTTAGATCTGAGATTTCCGATCCAGGTATTAAATTAATCTATAACAGGGTCACCCTCCTCTTTTTTGAACCTGATTATCAAAGGAGAACAGCTTTTTTTTTTTTCTTCGTTTTTTTTTTTTTTTTTTTTTTTTTTTTTTTTTTTTTTTTTTTTTTTTTTTTTTTTTTTTCTTTTCTCTTGCTTTTTTTTTTTTTTTTTCTTTTTTCGTCAAAACAGGTTCATGGGTTGCTTTCAACCTGGTTGTTGTAAAACCCTAACACGGAGAATACGGTGTCGACATTTTGCGTAACATTCCTTTATCTTTCTTAACTGGGGCGATCAAGGACCACAAGTTCTCGCTTCCACCTTATTGATTTAAAGTTTGAGTCAGGCACAGTTAGTTAGGTGTAATACTCAGAAAATAGAAAGTTTGTTGCACCACCATTAGCTATTATGGGGTTACAGCATAAAGCACAAAACTTTATATTCCTACATGCATTAAACCTGAATCTGTTACTTCTCAATTCTTAAAATCAAATTAATTAACTTTATTGTGTGTGCTTTTCTGTAATTTCTGGAATATTCGGGCGTTTCATCTCTTTTAGAGGCTTCTTATTAATACTTTAACATTTGAATTCGTCATTTTGTTTATGGCGAACTCCATGTATGTATTACCAAGTCCTTCTTCAAGTCAGTCAAATGAGCTCGTGTGATACATAAGGCATCTAATTATATTAAAATTTAACATTTTTATGTAACTTCATAATGCAAGTGGTCGCGAAATACAAGTCTCAAATGCAAGTTTGCTATTGTAACTGGCAATTTTTGAACTGATCCAGGCTGTTATTTTTCTTCTGGATGAATCAAAATTGATCCCTTGACATCTTGTTACCCTTTTTGGACAAAGAAAAGTAAAAATATTCTATTTCTATATTTGGAGTGTTATTTGTTCTGCTCGCATTTGTGAAGGTTAAATACCGTCTAATGAGTTACCTTTTTCTCATCAAGTTTGAGCCACTATGTTTATTTATGATTAAAATATTATTTAAAGCAGAAGACATGTTTCATTCGAGCTACCACGATCCTTTGTATTTAAGTTTTTAAAAATATAAGCCAATCATATTTTAGATAAACGAACATTCTTCTAATTGGCAAAAACGCCATCACTCGCTTTACAACACCAATTCATTGCCTAAACTAATTTTCCTTTTTAATCTAAATTTTACTTTTCTTTATCTAAAAAGAGTAAGCAAAAATGTCAAGAAATTAATTTTGATTCGTCCAAAAGAGAACCTGTCTTATTGGTTGAAAAGTCAACTCAAAATGTGTCTCTCCCTCCCTTGCATCCTTTGGCACACCTTCTCTTCTACAAATGTCAGCAGTATCTGTATATTATTCAAAAGTGTTTGGCATTGGCTTTGCTACAGGCTGTGCAATGGAAATATTTTTGATCAAATCAAATTACTGTAGGTGTCAAAGCATACTGCCACGGCTATTCACTAATTAACCGATTTTGCTAACTTAGATCAAATGCTTGCTGCATCCGAAGCCAAACAAAGATTAAAAGATTTGAAACAAGAGCAAGAAGACGCCGAACGCTTACGTCGCATGCAAGAAAAAACGACAGCTACCAACTCTAGCACCAATTAGTCAACTGCTTTAATAAAAGAGCAGAATTCATACCTACTATATGTATAACAATATTACATTTCAACAACATTCTATAAAACAAGACACGGATAGGAATTCGCTAAATAGATAGTCTTTTTTTTTTTTTTTTTTTTTTTTTTTTTTTCGTAATTTTATTCGTTTCTAATATAGACTTGAGAAAGCAAAGTATTTCTAGTATATACTCGAAATAAAAGGTATCTTGAAATTATACAAGCGAGTCTTCAGTGTTGCTCCAGTACAATGGAACCTTTGAGTTCAAGATCTGGCTGAACTCTCTAGCTACAGACATAATGGATTCAACAGTTTCATCTGGAGAGGCTAAGAAATCGCGAAGGGTCCAACTAGGTGCCTCACCAACACCTAAGTTTAAGTTTTCCGCAAATCGATCGACCCATGCTTCTTTGATTAAAGATACCTTGAATAACGAGCGATGTGGAGGGATTGGACTCAAGTCCACAGGCAAAGCTTCATCACCTCTCTTGATGTGAGCCATATCCCATATTTCATCTTGGCAAATCTCGATTACATATCCCTTCTTCCATTGGTATTTCCATGTTGTCTTTTGAGTAACAAGATGAGGAGTGTAATCATCAGAAGTGACCATGACTAATCGGTTTGAAGGACTAATAGTCAAGTGTTGAGAGAACTTTTCGTGAGGTAAGTTAGACTCGTTGTTTGGCAAACGTTTAGCAGTTTGTAATCTAAGATCCCAAGAATAATGACTTTCAAGGTCCAAGGTATTAATATCTATCAAATCCGTTTCCTCAGTCATTGTACTCCAAAGCCGACGCTGTCCATTTGGTGTGAAAGTTATATGCATGAGTGTATTCATTTTTTCCCCACGAGGAGGGTCTCTTTGTCCAGGTATACGTTGTGGTGGGGCAAAGGCATATTGCTGTGCATTGATAGCAAAAGACGTTTGTGGGTTGTGCGAAAACTCGATAGTATCGGGATCATCGTTTAAAAATTCAAACAAGTTTTTGAGACCTTGTTGACTTTTACTAATACAAGGAGCCAAAGCGGATTTGAACTTTTGCTTTCTGAACATCTTTTGAGAAACGTAATCAATAGAGAGAAATTGACCTTTGCCAACAGGATAATCGATCAAACAAATTTGACCAAAGCGAATTTTCATGCGAATCACCCAGTCGTTAAGTCGAATACTCTCCAAACCATTTACCAACGTTTCCTCAATAGTGATTCTATTCTGTTCATCCAACTGCTTGGCTACTTCAGATAATTCTTCTCTTTGCTCGCTTACTTCATCAAATTCGATAAGATTGCTGTTACCTGGACGAGCTGTAATAACACCGGTGGCAACAGGCTCAATCAAACGTTGACTTTCAAGCATTTGTTTGACTCCTTCAGCTGGAGCATACGCATAAGTGATAAAGTTGGGAGGTAAACGTCTTAATGAGAGAAGCCAAGAGGTGCGAGGTTGTTGGACAAGACGTAATGTAATTTCTCTAGGCTTGTCACGGCAGCAACGCAAATAACGGTTACGTATACGGGCACATGCATTTACAACTGCTTCTTCGGTCTCAGCAGCTACACGAAATTTGTTTCCTTGAGCTTCGTACCAGAGATAAGCGCTGCATTCAGATCGGATTTGAGCCAAAAATTTTTCGCTTTCACCTGTCAGGAGCAGTAACGGAACCTTTGTATCCGGCAATGGGAATATGCCATAGTAGTTTTGGGTTACAGGAGGTAAACCTTGATATTTTTTCTTTGCGTCTTCTTTTGCTTGTTTGCGCTCAGCGCGTCTTTTCTCTTTTTCAGTCAATTCACGCTCAGGCTTGCTCCATTTCTTTGTTTTACGAAGTGTGCGAGTATCTTGATCCATAAGTTGTGTAGCAAGCATGTCCAAGTAAGACTTTGCTTTCTGAATGGATTCCTCGTCACCCCAAATGTCAACTTGATTTAAATTGTCATTATATTCAATGTATGAGCCGGTAGCTTTTTGAATTTCGTCAATTCGCGACCTGGGAGAAAACAAAAGATCCCTGGGTTTTATCGTGACAGGCAGAACCCAATGATCGTCAGCGTTACGTGAATGCATGGTTTCAGTGATTGCAGTGGCATTGTCATAAGGTCTGGGTGTACTTGCAGGCGAAGGATAACGGTCGACTTGCCCAACATCAATAAGTGAAGAAACATTAGAAACTCTAACAGGAGTAACTACTGGTCTACTACTGATAGTTGGATCTCTCCAATCGTCTTCGTCAGACAAGTCATCATGATTTGTTCTATAGGGGACCTCAGGTTCAATCGACATCAAAAAAAAAAAAAATTACTGTGAAAAATACCAGGCAAAAAAAAAAAAAAAAGTAACGTCCTTTATAAATAATGACGCGCTTATACCGGTAAAAACTAATAGGCAATACCCACACATTTTTGCAGTAAACTCAATCAGAACTTAACAGGTTTTGTAGGAAGCACTAGTATTTGCTAACCCACCTTTAGAAGAATGGAATATTAATAGGCTGGTATACATCTAGTTCCAGGGAGAAAATAATAAAAACAAAGCGTGGTTTACCTTTACCTTATGGTGTATGAATGAATATCTACCGTGTATGCACGATTCATTGATCGCTCTTATCATGCCTTCTTCATACGTTCAAGTCACAAATTTTGTCAAGTACTAGAGTGAGAGGCTTAGATTAAATTTAATACTCTATTACATTTCCAAAGTACGCGTTTTTTTTTCCCTCAATTTGAAGAAATGAGCTTTTTATACACAACTCCAGACGTAGAATATGGCACCTTTGGCGAATTGAATGGAAGTCTAGGTAGTGTCCTAACATAAAATAGAAAGATAAAAGTATTTAAACTTTAACATAGTCCATGCCAACAACGAAAGTAGTGCTGCATTCAAAGAGCTACTAGACAATAACGTAAAATATATTGATAATTACCGTAACAATAACATGTGTCTAACATGTATACTTGTAGATACCTTTATACCCTTCGATTCAGTTTGAGTCGTTAGCACCTCAGATAGCTGACTATGTAAATGAGGAATCCCAACAAGTTAGTCTTTTAGAAAGCACATATAATGATATCAAAGTTACAGTAGAACAACAATTGAAATCAAAGTAAAAATAGCTGTTTACAATTTAACAAATCAAATCTCATATATATCATCATAGTTTGCCATTGATCGAATCCTCACCTGTTTATATACAAGTCAAAAAAGTGTGCGATCACATTTACAACAATTATTTAAAGACACCCGATTTTGCATTAGAGCATTCTATATTCAAGGAAGATGAATCGATCAAGTGTATTGCTTGGCATCCTCACTTGGAAATTATAGCTCTTGCAGCAAAAGACAACCAAGTATATATTTATGAAAAAACAGAAAATGATTGGACTTGTCAAGTGTTACGACATGATAAAATGAAGCAAATTACTTGTTTGGAATGGAAGCAAAGATCGTCAGGCACTTTGGCAGTAGGTTGTGAAGTAGGTGTTTGCGTTTGGACTATACAAAAGGCCTCTGGAGACAAACAGCCTCAATTTCACCCTTTGGCTACTATGCGTTATTTCTCACACGCTGATCAGGCCTATGTGAGTGCTTTGGCTTGGGATCCTACACCTGGAAGTCATTTATTAGCTGTAGTTTCTGCACTTTCTAATACCTTGGTTGTTCATGACTTATTGTTGAATAAAACAATTCCTCTCAAGAGATACGGTAAAGGTAATGTTTTGCTTCGTTGGAGTCCAAACGGTGAATGGTTGTTTGAAGGAGGATCGTAAGTTTAACTTGTACTGTGGATCAATGCATTTCTCTAATTGCTTTGCTAGCGCCGGTCATTCTCGTCTTTGGGATACTAGAAATTGGAACTCGAGACAGATTATGAATCCTCCTGGTTTATGGATTCAAGCTGCGTGCTGGTCACCAGATAACCGTACATTGATTTATTCAATGGGTGGTAAAAGTGACCTTCACGCTATATTCTTACCTGGTGCAGATGTCAAGTCCGGCTTAGTAGACGTTGAAATCATTTCTACGCCTGTAACAACTATTGAAACTAATTCTGGAGTCAAAACGAGTGTTGGAGGCATTATCCGTGATATTTCAATTGACAGAAAAAATGGTCAAAGACTGGCCATCGCTTATGAAAATTCAGATTTGATTTCTTTATACTCAGTAAAGAAGGTATCACCACTCAATTTGCGACAAGAACCTATGCTTTACCCAATGTAAGTTTTTGGTTTTTCTTTGTAAACTATTATTAATATTGGTTTGATAGTGGCTATCTTCGTGGTGCTATCTCCACCACTAACTCATATGGATCTCTTGAAATTGCCTCTGTTAAAGGCGATGCAAAGCCTTTACACATCACATTCTCTTCCATCTACAAAGAAGGTGCAATTTTAGCCATTGCTTGGAGTAATGGATTAGTTACCTTTTCCACACATACTTTTTTGACTGATGAAGAAATGCGAAAGAGATTTTTGTAAAAAATTCATAAATAAATTATCGCATACAGCTTAAAAATTCAATTTGCTGTTTCTTTTTTTTTTTTTTTTTTTTTTGTACTTTTTTTAACTTACAATGAGTGAAGGGTAAAAAAGGAATGAAACACAGCAAACACTTCTCATTGACTTGAATACGCTCTAGTTTAACTCAAGATGATTTCAGAAGACTTATGGCAACGCCTCGTCGTCCCGCAGAAGGAGAAGAAAACTCACAACAACCTAAATTCAAAATACCAGCTCCCAAAACACCGTAATGCTGCTCTTGATAGGATTTTAGAAACAACATTAACCACGTTTTTATTATAGTCGCGCCGGAGGTGCTGTATTTGCACAACCTCGTGCTGTGAGGAAGAAACAGTGCGTTCTACTTGATTTAATCTTATAAAAGATTCTCATTTTTTCTATATATAGTTTTAAGAAAAAGCCAGAAGAGGGGGGAGAAGAAGAACACCAGGAAGAGGAAGAAAAGTCCAATTACCGTGACCGTGCTGCCGAGAGACGTCGACAAGAACAACAAGGCACCAATGACGATACAGCAGACGATGCAGTTGCCGATCCAGAGGTTGATCATAAACAATTATACGAGCAATCAAAACTTTTGGGTGGCGATGTAGACAAAACACATCTCGTCAAAGGATTAGATTTTGAGCTACTTAAAAAAGTGAGAAATGATCTTTTAAAGAAAAAGCAAGAAGAGGAAAACGGACAGGATGAGGACGAAGCTATGGATGAAGCAGATCTAGATCAAGTGTTTGAGAAATTTGAAAGAGGAGAAAAGATTGCCGATGAAGAAGTTGTTGCAGAAGAAGAACCTAAGCAATTTCACAGTTTAATGGCGAAAAACATTTTTGAGCTGATAGAACAGCAGGACAATCCACCCAGAAACGAGTTATTTGAGTCTGGAAGAATGGCGTACGTTTTCGAATTAGTAGATGAAGTGGGACATTATTCAGATGCTTTTGCTATTCCCACTGCTATAGTGCGTAGTAAAACAGATATTGCAGCTAAATTAACAAGAAGTGGATTGTCTGAAGATACCGAAACTGAATCCAAACTTGTTCTTGAAAAAATTTCACAAGTAATGAGCAGCGTTAGAAGCGGCGAACGGCAACGTCAAGAACAGCCAAAGTTAGAAGCGAAAAAGAAAACAGTTGCTGTCACAAGTGAACCTATAGCTATGGTAGAAGATGGCTTCATGGGAGACATATTTGCAGACGCTGGCCGTGATTACGAATTAGACGAGAATACTTTGTCTGCAGCAGCAACAACAGCAAGTGAAAACAAAGGATCCTATTTCACTGGCTTGATTGACGAAAAGGAGGAAGACGTTGAAATGCAAGATGCAAACATTGAAGCGGTGAATGCACTATTATCAAAAGCAACGGGTGAAAAAGAAGGCAATTCTAAGAAAAGAAAATACAATCAACAAGAAATGGATGCAGACGCAGCCGATATAGACATGTTTGGCCTGAGTTCATCTGCTTTACCGACATCGTTTACAGAACATGAAGCGTATCAATCAAATGACGAAGAAGAAGAAGATAAAAACATAACTCAAATGATGGATCAAGGAACAAGCCGCAACAAAAAAGCTCAACTTACAAGGTGGGACTTTGAGACAGAAGAAGAGTGGCAGAAATATAAAGACACAATTGAAATTCATCCAAAGAGTGCTTTCCAATTCGGTGTGAAATTAGGTGATGGTCGTAAGCGTCATAGAGAAAGAAAAGGTATGAATGAAAAGCAAAGACTCAACAGAGATTATCAGCAAGTCAAGAATATTATGTCAAAGAAATATGGCAAATCTTTAGATAATTAAAAATATCGCTGTATATATACAAATACAAAAAGAAAGGGAATACTATTTTCTAATATGAAAGGGGGGATATCATCTTGCAATACTGTGTTTTTTAGACGAAGATTTCATCATCCAAGGGTGTTTAAGGGCTTCATCAGGCTTTAACCTTGTATCAGGATCCCAATTCAAACATTTGTTGATAAAATCTAAAAAGTTCTCATCTGTTGTCTTTAATACTTGCTCCAGCGTCTTTGTATTAGGTCTTCGTTTTCTGCCTTTAGAATTTGGCTGAATACGTGGATTTCCTAGAGAATCTACACAATGGTATTAGTGTGTCGATCTCAGCGATTGTTAGCTATTTTTACCAAAAAACAATTTCTTCCTTGTGCTCTTGTCAATCAAGTAAGGTTCGGGTATACCTTGAATTTCCATGATACAGGCTAGCTGCTCTTGTTCATTTTCACCAGGGAATAATGGGTATCCAGTATATAACTCTGCTAAAATGCATCCGACGCTCCACATATCAATAGCCATACTATAGCTCATACCCAAGATTACTTCAGGAGAGCGATAAAATCGACTTTGAATATAAGTGTACACTAAAACAATGATAAGCTATTAAACTATTTCCCTTTTCTAACGAAATTACCTTTTTCGCTCTCAAGGCAAGAGCTACCAAAATCAATGACTTTAATGGTACTTTTTGTAGGATGCTTTAAAAGTATATTCTAATTCAACAAAGCAATCAATATATGGTAGTGCTATCCATTGTCTGTTATTATACCTCTGGTTTTAAATCGCAGTGAATCAACTTGTGCTCCTGCAACAAGATAAGTGAATTCAACAATTGCATAGCGAATCTGTATACCATCGATCAGTTTTTTTTTTCGTATACTTTAAAGCTATTCCCATTTTACCTGCGTATTAATCCCATGCTGAACCCTTGAAATCCATTACTTTTGATGAATTCATACAAATTAATACTTAGACATTCAAATGCAATACACAAGTGGTTCCTAAACATAAAATGTCCCGTCATTCTTACGTTGTTATGTTTATCTTCAGGATCCCACTTTATTAAATCTTCTAAAATCTTGACTTCCACGAGCGCTTGAGCATAAAACCTCTTGTTATTTCGTATGATTTTCACAGCCACTGTTTGTCCTGACTTGTGATCAAAACACTTGAGAACTTGTCCAAACGAACCCTTGCCCATGGACTCCAACACTTCATATCGATAATCCAAATGGTCACGCATTTGCACAAGGTAGTCGCCACGTTCATCGTCGTATCCAAAGTTGCACAGTTGGTGAGTAGGGCTGGCAGGACGTTTCTTCGCATGGTGTCCAACAAAATAAATATGCTCATAAGCTTGCATTTCTTGTTTTTCATAAGACGTCAAATTGAATTGGTATAATTTCAATGCTGCTTCAGGCGTCATAGCCACTCGCATAATAACTTTAGGGTGCTCCATGACCATCTTCTTCATACCTTCGGAGTCGTCATCGCCTCCACCACCGCTTCCTCGGATGACTATCTTTTTTTCAAGCTGCCAAGATTTGCTCTCCTCCACAAGACCTTGAAGGCGTTCCTGTAAAGTGGGTACTTTACGTTTGGAAGTTTTAGAAGAATTAGATGCTGTTAGCCCTCCAGCGACTCGGCTGCTTGTTGAGGCATTTATTACGGTATTCGTTGATGTAGTAGTCGACAATGATGAATTTAACGTTGAAGTTGATTTGTTTTGTGCAGTATTGTACAATGTATTGTCGTCTGCACTCTTATTGGATTTACTAGGCTGCAATTTTGGTGTAGTAGCAACCATCGAAGTAGATTTAGGTTTACGGAGCTGCCTATGTTGTTTAGTTTTAAGAGCCATTTTGGCGTTAATTAACTCGGCAGCCTCTTTGGTTCGTGATTTGACCGTACTGGTTGATGTACTACCGCCATTAGAAGGTAAAGGAATACGCGTAGGTGTTTTCGCTACGGTACGCGCTGACTTTTGAGCACTTGGAATATTCAATGGCTCTACTTTCATAGGTGGTAGTGATAGCGGGGCAACAGAAGGCTGTGTAGCAAGATTTCCTGGCAATGTCTATATTTAGGAAAGAGTCAATGTTATTGTTACTACTCAATGCTTAAAACGTACCTTTCCTCGTTTCCTGCGAACTACAGTAGGAATAACATTGGACTTGGGTGCTGTTATTTTTTTAATCTGGCTTGTGCTATTTCCCGTGGAAGGTGTGATGGTAGCTGCGGTTACACTTAATTTTACTTTTTGTGTTATTCCCTCTCCCTCTTGTTGTTGTTGACGTTGTTGCAAAGAAGCTAGTGTACTAGTTTTCCTAGTTCGTATGGTCATAGTTGATGATGATGCATTTGTTGATGTAGAAGAAGAAGGGGAGATAGTTGTTGGATTCCTTGTTGCTTTTTTTAAATGAAAAGAAGTACGTGGTGGTTGACTGGAGCTGCTTACTCTAGGTGAAGACTCAATTACTTTGGGGGTAGCTGTTGATATAGCAGAGCGGGTGGATATTATACCATTTGAGAATTCTTCTTTTTTATGGGATTCTGACATAACTTTCCTACGAGCAGATGAAGTGGAAGGTGACGATGGGTTTGCTAGATCTACTAGTGTCAGGTGTGGACTTTTAGGAGATATGGGTGCTTTTGATGATAAGAGAGTGTTTTTATTACTACTGTTATTGTTGGACTCAAACATACTTCGAAGCCTAAGGTAAGAAGCGGATGGGCTCTTTTCTTCAGTAGTGGTGGTGGTAGTAGGTGATTCGCTATTTAAAATATCATTCCACTTATCTTGTTGTGGCGATGGTGTGTCTAGTTTTTTATTATTTCGCAACCGATAACTAGCTAATCGTTTTGCTGAAGCCGCGATTAGCCCTTCCAGATCTTCTAAGGTAGCGTCGCTTAGATCTGATTTTCGGCTATTATCAATAAAATGTTCTGAAGATAGACGACGAGAAGAAGTACTAACAAACTCCTTTCTCTTTTGGTTCCAGTTTGCGGTCTCTGTGACTTGTTCTTCTAGTTCTTTGAGTTGTCGCATTCTTTCAGCCTGAATTTTCTTTCGTTTTTCTGCATAAGTTGATTGAACTTTGTCCCAAGGTTCTTGGGATATTTTAGTAGATGAACTAGGCGTTATTTCAAGTAGTTCATTTTCTAAATAGGAAGAGGACATTTCGAATACAACCCTAATAACCGTATTAATATGTGTCATAAAGAAAAACAATATCATAGTTACCTTTATGGTTGCTAGGCGACGTTCTTGTTTTTAAAAGATGACTATTTGTTAAATTACTGTAAAGTCGATTCCGCTTCTGTATTTTGATTTATAGTTTAGAATATTTCATTCCACTCTGGTTGTGATCAACAAGTTAACAAAGTGAAAATGAATTCAAATTAACGTTACAAATCTTGAAAAAGGAAGAAAAGAGAAAGTAAAGAGTGTGATCAATAAAAGCAAACAAATTATCAACGGACTTTTAAAAAACACGCTGTTTTTTACTTTTTCGACCATCGCCCACTTTATAGGCCTTAGCAAGCAGTAACTCCTTTCATTGTTGGTGTGCCTATAATCATACCCCCCCCCAAACTGGTTTGAGGAAATTATTTATTCCGAAGACATTGCCGGTTTTATTTTAAACGCGTTTAAAATCAAATATTTTTCTTTTGGAACACAAGGGAAAAAAGAAGAGCATAATCTCATGATTACCCAATAACATTATAATCAGTTCAGTAGATCTTTCCAACCAATCAAAACGAGCCTGCTAATCGTGAGAATTTAAACATTTAAGAATCATTGCATGACCCTTTTTTTCTTTTTTTTTCTTTATAATCTATTAATGAAAGGTTTTTCAATTGAACTTATTGAACTTACAGCAAGTTTTTGTGAAAGCTCCCAGGACAAGGCTAGCCTTTGCTTAGTAAATAAGCTATTCTACTCGGTTATAACACGTCTCCTATATCAACGGATTATGATAACCGGTCCAAGAAACTACTTGATATTAAGAGACACTTTATCGAAGACGAGCGACAACCGACAATTTGTCCATTGCCTTGACTTTTCTAGTTATACTACAAGAGGCTCTCGGTGGTCTGAAGAAAAAGCGAAAGGCCTTGTCAAGGCGGAAGAACTTTCGCAATTGATAAAGGACTGCGAACATTTGAAGGAATTACTAATTGGTGAAGAAATGATTCACGCTAGCTCTTCTCCGGTGGTCTTGGACTCTATTTTCTCAAAGCGTCTAACTACACTTGACTTTCTGGGGTTTACTGATAAAAAGCTGTTGAAGCAGCCATTGATATTTTCAAAAGGTGCATTCGACTTGTTGAAAAATGTCTCTTTCTTTATGTGTACTGGGCTATCTCAAGAATACTTTTTTATACCCTTCTTCCGTGAATTAAACGGAAACCAACTAGAGAAGCTGGATATGTCCTTCACTCAAATAAACTCAAGCCTATTTAGCTACCTGAACAACACTCGCACACTGACTCATTTGAATTTGCAAGGTTGCTACTCTTTGACATGTTGCTCTCCGCTCATTACTTTTATTGAACAAAATGCGCATACTTTGGTGGAACTGAATTTGAATATTAAACATTCCAGATTTTGCTCGAATTGCCTTTATAGAATCATATCCTGCTTAAACCACAACCAATTGAAATCACTAAATGTAAGCGGCCACATTCATTGTAATGACATGCTGTTACAACAAGTATTACTTTTAGCCGACGAAAGTAACAAAACATTCCATCAATTACACTACTTTGCCATTGATTCTACTACTAACATAACACTCTCGTTATTGCACAAATTCATAAACCGCATGTTCCCCCAATTATTTTATTTACATTTACCTGATCCTTTAGTGATCCCATTCATACTTCAACAGCAGCCAACCACTAGCAAAATACAAGTAATCGAATCTAACTTATCAAAGAAATACCCCAAACGCATGTCCGACTGGCAACTCATCACTTATGGTAATCGATCCTATTATACCAAGCACAACGTGAACCCTCGACATGTTTACTCTAAGAAATTGATTTTGTTGGACCAATTGTCTCCTATGAATAAATATTGGTCGTACTCCACCTAAAAAGGAAACCGACATAATGGATATGCCTGGATGTTCAGTCCCCGATTATTTTTGATTGGACGATAACTTTACAAAATCATCAGGCACGCAGTTTTGCCAATAGTAATAATGATAATAACAATAATAATAATAAAATATAACTATTACTCTTTTTTTCTTTAATATAAGTATACATTCTAAATAGTGAAATTAAAGGATACGCATTTATTTTATAGTTGCTAAAAAAGAGATTCCGCGAAGGATTTCCTTTTACAGATACATGTACTCGACAGCCCCCTCCTTAAAAAAAAAAAAAAAAAAAGATTTTTTATATTTTTTGCTCCCCTTCTTCTTCTTTTTTTTTTTAAAAAAAAAAAAAATTAACACAACTTGAACAATGAGAGAATATAAGCTAGTTGTATTGGGCTCTGGTGGTGTTGGCAAAAGTGCATTGGTAAATAGAAAACGAGTAGTTTGTAAATTTGTAATTGTTTAGAATTAAAAACGAAAAGATTTAATAGACTGTTCAATTTGTTCAATCTATTTTTGTTGAAAAATATGATCCCACCATTGAAGATTCTTATAGAAAGCAAGTAGAAGTTGATGGTCAACAATGTATGCTTGAGATATTGGATACAGCAGGCACTGAACAATTTACAGCTATGCGTGATTTATACATGAAAAACGGGCAAGGGTTTGTTCTCGTCTTTTCAATCACCAGTCAAGTTACGTTTAGTGATCTTGTCGAGATTAGAGAACAAATTATTCGTGTTAAAGGTTCTGAAAATGTAAGTTACTATAGTGACTAGTTGTTATGGAAACGTTAACCTTTTTTTTTTTTTTTTTATCTTGCAGGTTCCTATGGTATTGGTTGGAAACAAATGCGATTTAGAAAACGAACGCATGGTATCAAGAGAGAAAGGAATGTCTTTATCACAACAATGGGGTGGAAAACCTTTTTATGAAACTTCTGCTAGATTTAAGATCAACGTGGATGAAGTGTTTTATGATGTTGTAAGACAAATTAACAAACAAAGTCCTTCAAAAGACAAGAAAAAAAAAATATTTAAATGCCTTATTCTATAAACTTACCTTTTATTATAATAATCCACACAAGCACACAAGCACACACACACACTCTCTCTTACACACACTTACACACACATATATATAAAAATATATATATCTTTATATCTTATTATTATTAGTTATTTCTATTATTATATTCTGTATACATACTACTATTCTTTTATATAAATAGACCGAATTTTATTCCTTCGAAAAAAAAAATATGGGATGCTCAAATACCTTTTTTGTAAAAGATATGATGTCTTTGTTGTACCAATTTTAAACCATGTGAAATTAACACATAAATGATATGATTTTATTAAATAAAATAAATAGGGGGAGGGAGCAAGATAGCTATCTAAATAAGGGTCATTAAGGCAAACAAGGCAAAGATGGCATATGTCCACTCAAATAGTACTAGGCTTGCTGCGTTTGTTACTTTTTTTACAGCTTCTGCTTCTTCATCTGCTGCTGCTGCTGCTGCTGCTGCATTAGCGTCTTTAGAGGATGAACCACTACCTTGGGCTGAAGTATTGGCAGGTTTTTCTGGTGTAATCTGGCCTGACTTGTAATCAGCTTGGCCAAATGAGTGCTTATCGCTTATAAATTTAGACGATCCTGCTTTTTCCATATAAGGTTCTTTATCATTCAAGCAACCGTCAAGACGCACCATTGTATAACCATTTTCATTGATTGTTCTAATCACGTCATAAATTGCTTGCCATGAACCAGTATCAGGAATATCATATTGAACGGAAATAAAGGAACCTTTAGAATCATACGTATCTAATTGCTTGGCAAATGTGTCTCGGTACAAATCAGAGATACCTTCTGGGTTATTCTTATAGTTATAATCCATTGTATCCAAATTGTAAGAAACAAGCGTATACCCCATGTTACGAATGATATTTTCAAGACGGATATCTTCAGGCTGAGAATAATGAAGGCGTACGTACTTGGGTGCAACGCCGATCAATGTTTCAATAATCTTGGCAGTGTTAGTCACATCAGTTTGAATTTGTTCGTCAGTCAAGCCGTCTGAGGTATCTCCAGGAGCGCGATAAGTCATACCGATAAAATGACCATCATTATAAGCACGTTGTAAAATCATTGCATATTGTTGAGTATATAACCTAACAAGTAGACGATTTGGTATATTAAAAACTTTTTATATTTTACTTTTGTTCACTTACCATGTAGCGTTTACAAAAAAGTTGGCTTTAGCTTGTGCTGCTTTCAAACCATTCAATACTTTTGCGGTAACATCACTAGGGCCTTCATTCTAAAAGTATACTCGAATAAATGAACGCTCTCTCTCTCTCTCTCTCTCTCTCTCTCTTAAATTATGCTCTAAGCTTACATAAGTAACAGCAATTTGGCCAGAGTTTGCACAGGCAGTCGCTTGTGGTGCAGGAGCGCCTTCTACAGCTTCAGTTGGATGATTCCAAACAGGTAAAAGCATGGTAGCCCCTTCTTCAGCTGCACATTTATATACAAATAAGGATGCTGCAACAAAGGTTAATATCTTTTTTTCTTTTTTTTTTTTTTGTCACGTATTGCGTTTATTTCACCTATGAAAAGAAGGATACCAGATCTTAGTTTGGTCATCTTTAAATAATGAAAAAGAACAAGAGGGAATACGAAACGTATATGTTTATATATGTTGTTAGTTTTCACGGTTTGGTTTACAATTGCATTCCGAGTGAAAATATGTTGTTGTCTCATAAAATATGTCAGGCACGTAATTATTTACAATTTATTCAAGTACTTTCAATATTTTTCTAGCTCTTTTAATATCGTCAGATTCTTCGTCATCGTCTTCAGTTGTTGTTGTTGTTGGTGCCATAGTAGCTTGTGCCAATAATTTTTCAGCATCAAAATCGTCGAAATCGTTAGTTGTGTTTACGTTAGAATAGCCTGTCAATGTATTTTGGATTTCTTTTTTCACTGGAATCTTTGCTTCAGCTTCCTTTTTAGTATTCTCACGTGCAGTACCTTGAAGATCCTTAATATAAGCTAAAACATGATCAAATTCTTTTTCTGGTATCTATTTGTAAAAGAAGTTAGAAAGAGTGCTTTGTTCTTTACATATTACTTTACTGTATACAAGTTTTGAAGTAGCCAAATTTGCAGCACTTTTTTAAACTTCCATGATGCTTTATCTTGAACAAATAAATGAACATAAGCAAGTGCCTCTAATCATGATGTTTAGTCAACAATACGAACCATTTGTCTTTAGTTTATATACCTTCTTGTTTGTTATCCTTCTTTTGTTCTTCAATTTGAGCTTTTGACTTTTTAGGCTTTTTCTCTTTCTTGGGCTTTTTTGCTGCAACTGACTCTTCTTTCTTTCCTTCGTCCTCGGGTGTCTTACGCTTCTTGGGCTCAGGCTTTTTCATTGCAGGACGAGCAGGTTTGGTCGCTTTTTGAATAACAGTTTCTGCACTTTCATTACCTTCATCGTCAAAAGTGACATGAGTTTTAGTTACACCTTTAGCTAGTGCTTGTTTAGCTGCTTTCTGAGCTGTCATTGCCTGAAGTAACTTTTGGCCTTGTGTCAATTTCTTGGGTGCATCATCTTTCTTTTTAGCATCTAATGCTGGTTTCTTATTGTCTGATACTTTAATGGCTGTTGCCTTTTTCTTATCCGTCGTTGTTTTTTTATTATCTACAGTAGCAACAACCATTTTGAAATGTAATAATGATCTAAAAAAAAAAAAAAAAAAGAGATCCTTTATTTTTATTTTTTTTATTTTTTTGGCAGTCTCAAAAAGAATTTTTTATTGTCTATTTTCTCTCCATTTTGAGCCATATCTTTGCACAATAGGTATACAAATCATATAAGAAACAAAGCACATAATTGCCAGTAAGGTGCTAAAATTAAGAAAAGTATAAGTACGTATATCTTGTATTACAGAGAATAGACTTACTATGACCAACCATCGTCTAAAGAGGCGTGAATATTGACAGCTGTTAATGAAAATATCATACCACAAATATTTCTTGTCAAGTTATTAGAGGCAACAACTGTATAAACATGTAAAGTGAGAAAAGAGCTTTTTTTTTTTTTTTTTTGTTTAGCATTAAAGTAAATATACCTGAAGCAGCTTGAGAAGGATTAATATCCACCAGATAAGTATTTGCTACAGTGATTGTAAACATCATACCAAAAGCAGCTATAGTTAATAATGAGCGTGTAAGTAAGATCTTTATAGTAGTAAATATATATATATATATATATATATATATATACCTGCTCCGTATACAATTAAGGCACCAATCCAATGGATTGTATATTGAAGGAACCAGCCATACATGAGAGACCCTGAAACAAAAATAGGTACACCAATATACATGGGTTGAAGGCGAAATTCTTTGACTGCTTCACCACCATTCTTTCTTACAGACCTAGCATACCATGAATCAGAGATTAATCCATTAAAGACAGCGCTTAGCGTGTTACCCACGCCACTTGCCAAGTAACATAATCCAATTGCCCCAGCAGCAAAATGATATTTTGCACTGAATGTTGCGGGTAGAATTGTCACCATATAATAGTACCAACCAAATCCAATACTAATAGGAAAGGTAACTAAAGCAATTTCAGGCTTTGTTAAAAGCTTCAAACATGTAAACTATTATATAATATGTTATTATGTACGTACATATATATATATATATATATATAAATTAAAAAGTGGTAATGGTACTTTACTGGATTAAATTGAAGTCTTTGTATACGCTCTTTGAAGTTTGTAGGCTTAGGTAATGTCTTGGAATTTGGAATATATAATGTTTCCTTTAGAACAAACAAATTTAAAAGTGTTATGACACCACCAAAAATAGCTTTAACATAGAATATCCAACGCCAGTTTAAATATTGGTCGATATAACCACCAATTAAAGGACCTAAAGCAGGCCCAAGGATGGTTCTACAAAATGTGAGAAATTTGGATTAGTCATTAAAGCATATATATTAATATCTACACTTACGCGAAAATATAAATACTCATGGCCTTTCCGCGCTCATGTGGTTCAAAAATATCTGACATACTACCGCCACCAAGGGCTTGACCAATACTACCAAAAATACCTTGAAGTAAACGAAATGCAAAAAATAAGCCCAAGCTAGTAGAAATGCCACAAATGACCGTGCAAATAGAATATAAGAGAGATCCAAAAAAATAAATCCACCTATATGTATAAAAAATAAGTTGATAGTTTGTATAACAATGTACACTCTTACTTTCTGCCAACTTTTTCACTGAGTGGTGCAAAGATTAAAGGCTAGTTATAAAGGTGTAAAGTTAAAAGGAGCTCTTATATAGACATATCTTGTACTTACTGCTATAGCATTCATGAGTAAATATAAAGCTACAGTTGCATTTATTGTCTAATTAGTAGTAATAGTAATCAGTACATATATACGCTTAAAATGAATGATTTATATACTGTGAGATTGGTGCTAAAATAAGCCATAATATCTAAAGTTGCTGGCATCTATCATTGTTTAGGGTTGTTAGAATAGATCAAATATTAAATTGATCGTTTCCTTACGTAAACGGCAGATGAAAAATAGCCAATAAATGCATTTAGTGAAGTAATCAAAGTGAGAATTGATTTTTTTGATTTTGACCAATTCTAAGTGTACAATTTTGCATAAGTTTATATTTATTATATGTGGTAGTTGTAGTGTATTTATACCATTGGGTGATTTGGATCTTCTTTATAGTTATATGTTGATGACACGCCCATGTCTTTATCATAGGAGGTTACTTCTTCATCTTCTATTTTCTCGTTTCTTGTTGGTATTGTATTACTAGTACTGCTTGTAAAAGACATATCTATCATTGAATACATCAGTAACTAATTGCATCTCAATGTGCCTATTCTATTACCTTCTCGATTACTCATTTTGATTATTATGGGAAAGAGAAAAAAAAAAAAAAAGGCCCTTTTCTTTTTATAATAAAATATTGAAAAATGATTTATCCGTCAGCATGGTGGTGTCACTAAATCCTTATATTCTGCTTGTATATGTCAGACCCTTAATTACTATTATTCCTGCTGATGGGAATTGGTCTGTGTATCTTCTAAGCTTGAAATTGCTACTTTAACTTCTTTTTATTTAAATTGTTATTTAGAAGAAATTGGTGGATTTGTCATCCATGCTTAAAATATTTCTTGATCTAGTGAAAGACGTTTCCATTTTAGTTAAATTTATCCGATCAACAAAGCGATTGTACACCCTTTTTATTAATAATGTGCGGGGATTTTCGTCACTACTAATATTAGCTACATTGATGTACGGTACTTGCATAATCATATTGATTTGATCTGATATATTTTAAGATTACATCTTCAAGTGACTGTTACTCCACGTTCCCTTCAATTTATGGTATACACTTTCGTGCTTGTTTGACAGCCGTGAGTATACACTTGTTCCCTGTTCAAAGCTCGCCACATGTATCTTGTTGTGTTATTGGATCGAATTTTCTTTTTCACAAAGTACTATATATGTACGTTCCAACAAGGTCAGACAATTTACTGCGAACAAATTACAGGTAATCTGATTGTCTGAGGAGCCTTCTTGGTCATATGCTTGCAGACATTAATAGTGGTGTTTCATAAATAACAATATTGATCTACTGTGAGCCTTGATATTTTCCAGAATTTCTTGTCACAATACGAGCAAGTCGTAGCTAAGAAATTTATAGTAGTACCTAATTAGTTATAGACTATATATCAAGTACACTAAAAGCAAAACAATGGTTGAATTCGAGCATATCAACTAAAGTGATTAATAATCATAAAGTACTCTTATTCACTTTCTTTTTGCTAATAACAGAGATAAAAAGACTTGAAAAATAGTAGTGCGCTACAACAGTGCACCTACTATTCCCCAAGTATATAAGATCAATCGAGAAGAAAAGTCATGGAAATACTGCTCATCTATATTACTAAGCACTTCAAGTTATCTTGTTAATTACCTACTTGCTTCCTTTTCTAGTTGATCACCAAATCAATCATTTGGGAGATGATGGCGACATCACCGTATAAATCAACACCTAGCTAAAACAAATTTTACTAGTCAACGCAACTCTATAGAGTTAAGCAAAAGTATCATATCGTACCTCATTAAAAACACTTTTTCTGTTAAAAACGTTTTTTTTTTTTTTTTAACTATTGAAACAAAAGAATCTTTCATTGATAAAACCACTGTTTCTCTTGCATAAACCCAAACCCAAATTCTCTAGTTCATGTACTTTTGTTTAAAACTGACATAATTTATCATTGTTCAGAATTTTCAGCGTTTCCAGGGACCATCTCCTGTTACAAATTTTGCCATGACAACACCAGAAATAACTCATGCAAACAATATTACTTTCAACACAGCATTAGGAATATATAGATTCAATGGTAGCTCTGGTTAGTAAGTATAAAATGCTACAACACTATAGCTTCCAATTCTACTAACTACAGGTAATTGAAGTTGGTAATAAGCTTATTAGATAAATGGACGTTGTCTGACATTTATTACCATCAGCAGCCTAGCTATTTTTGGCACTGGGTTGTCAATTGTCCGATTTTCATGCGTTTATGAAACCTAATTTGAAAGGCTTAATTGACAATGACAAACCAGTCCTTTGACAAAGATCTGCTCTTTATCTAGACCAGTTTAAAAAAATGTTACTATAGCAAAATCTTTAAACACCAAAAAACAAACAAGGATGCTATACCCATTGCTGTGGCACACTCTTTTTTTCTCTGTTATTGGCAAATAAAATAGAGTGAATAAGATCGTTCGTAATGCTTCTTCTATCATTGATATAACCTTCCGATGCTTATTGAGTTACCTACTCCTTAACTTACTTGCTATTATATATGTATGCATACATATTTGGGTTAGTTCGTTGTATTTTATATAACTTAAAATGCTTATAACAAAAAGCGCTTCAGGCAGCAGTGCGTCGTCATATTGCGCGTAATATCATTCCCTTTTTGCGCGGCTTGTGATGTGAGCCACTTTTGCGGAAAGACAAGAAAAGTCACTTGTTTAAAATATGTCTCCTCCCGTCATGGATATAGGATCCCTATTTTTTTGAAAAAGAAAAATAATCTGGAGTGCATCTATAGCAGATTTACGCCTATCATTGACCTTAAATAAGTTTTAATTTTAGTAGGCAGACCGACGGCCTTTTTTTTAAAGAGTTTATATCGTAACCAATTGTCTCCTAGTTGAAAGTGAGCGCTTCAATGTATACTGCTTTACATTCTTGAATGGATTATAATGTTATTCTTCTTTTGGTTTCTGTATCAATGAAATATTTCTTTTTAGTTTGGTATTATAGCATGTGCTATCCTGTTCGGTACAGGCCATTTTTCCGCATTTTCAGGCACTGGTTCGTAAAGAATTGTCTCTTCTCTTTAAAGAAATAATTGTTTTAAAGAGCTTTTTTATGGTGTTACACTCCCGCAGATATATTCTGTGCAATCCTAAATAAAAGCTCTATCTTACAACGTCTCTCTCCCCTCCTCCTTTTTTTTTTTTTTTCAATTATGCATGCTTCTTCAATAACATAATTAGTTAGAAGGATTAATGCAAAATGAAGGTATGTGTTACTCCAAGCCATATACGCATTATTACAACTAATCAAAGAAGAAACTTCCTCTTTGTATCTCCAAAAAAAAAGCTGAGTCGTCGGCGAATGTTACGAACTTCAGTGCCACGTATTACACACATAAGGTTTATTTTTTTTTTTTTTTTTATGTTACTTCCCGCGGGGACTATAACGCTTGTGTATTTATTTACTATTAGTTATTAAGATAATGATTATAATTCTATACAGTTGGTTTTGGAGCTGTATTCTCACTTTCTGAAGCTGCAGTTGATCCTTCAACAAAGAATGACTTTTTTCTATTTCTTAATGTATCGATATAGGCTGTATCGATAAAGTATTCGCTAAGGATAGTTTCTAGCTCCTTGACACGATTAGAGAGTTGATTTGATTTCTCTTCGAGTTTAACTGTTCTTTCTTTTTCTTGATTTAATAAAGCAAACACATCTTGGGTTGTAGAGGAAGACGAAGAGCTAGTGTTTGAGATTTGGGTTTGTAAGGGATAAGGCTTCTCGGGCGTATAATAAACCCTGGTAGTGGGTTGGTTTAATAGTTCCATCTCAGCATTTGAATCTTGAGAAACCAATTGAGGAGGTTGTTCCAGCTCTGTTGTAAGCTTACTATTATTACTCTCGAGGTCTTGGATGGATTTGTCACTTTGTGTAAATACGGTTTTAAAAAAAGTATCATTTTGGTCTTTGGTAGTGTATGTCTTTTGTCCATTTAGAGGTTGGCGGAAAAACCAAGGGATCATCATCGTGAACTGGGCACCACTATTTTTGCTATTGTTATTGCTTGATACGACATTCGAGTGCGCAGTCAACCCCTGCTCCTCTTGTGACATGTAGGGTGCTTCCTCTAAGTATTTAATGGAATGATGTTTTCTTTTGCTAATAAACACGGGGATATGGTGAACGAGACCCCAAGGCGTTAATCTCGTCATACCGAATAATAGGATATAAATTGTAGTTAAAACACCATAGCAACCACCAGCAAGAGCCACACTAGCTAAAAGTGAGTGTTGCCTTACTTCAGTCTATTAGACAAACATTAATATATTTGTTGTAAATTGCGATTAACTTTTTGGGTATATTACCTTGACATCAATGGTACTTTGGGCAAGTTGTACGGAGAACAAACCTTGATACAACTACGCATGAGTCTTTAAAATTAGAGGTGTTTCTTAGCGGGAAGTGCTATACTTACACTTTTATTATAAATGGGCGCAGGAGGATTGGGTTGTAATGGCCAATCATGCTGGAAGTTTGGAAGTGTTACGATATCAATGTAGTTTGGTGTCTGACATAAAAATATGGTTAAACGAACAATAAATAGGTACATGCATTTAATGTTAAACTTACAAAACCAATAACGGCAGCAGCATCATTGGGCTTGATAGCTCTGTATTTTTGAGGGCTGTAGTAGATACCAGTAGAATAATTCAACATAGAAGTAGAACGTGTGGCACCAAGTTGAATGTTTATAATTGTTTCTTGCTATTGAATTAAAGTTTTAATCAATTTAACTAATTGAAATCCAATAAGGGTACCTCAACTTGAGAATTGCCGATAGTGTTATACTTCCATGAACTAAAATGAGGATCATACAGCTGAAGAGCGAGAGTGGGTATGGATGCAGCTGCGTAAGTCAAATTGTATAAATCATCAATATTCCAGTAAAAATCCAGTCGTCGAAGAGCGTCTCTGCTATCGTATGTAACACCATTTGCCATACGATAGGTTCCATTTGATTCAAATACATAGCATTTTTGAGGTGTATCATTTGCACCAGGGCGGAAGAATCGTGAAAAGCAGTTTTCAATATCTACTGTTGTCCAGTTATAGTACATAGCTGAGCATTTGACGATTGTAACAGTTGAATTTTGAACGCATAATTCAATATCTGGTGAATCAATGTAGGTTTCAATTTCTTGTGACGAACTGACTATCAGGGGTCGATCATTATGAATCTATTATTGATACCTTAAGTTATACAGTATTTATGCTTTTATGTTGTGCTTACCTGACTAATTAAATAACCACAGAAAGCAAGAAAAAGGCAAGCCATACCGATCGCAGTACCACCGCGAAAATATACTAATCGCTTCGGTTCTAGTGGCTGAAAAAGAAAAGCGAAAATGTTAGAGTGATCACCTTATTATTAAAAAAAAAAAAAGAATATTACTTTTCTGTATAAAGCCTCTCGTATAAAATGCATTGAAAAAGAGTAAAAAAAAAAAAAAAAAAAAAAAAAAAAAAAAAAAAAAAAAAAAAAAAAAAAAAAAGAAAGTTAAAGAAAGAAAAAGAAAAAGTATAATATTCAGATCAAACACTTCTTTTTTATAGTTGGACTAATGTTGCATTTGTATACAAAAAAAGCGATCTACTTCTACGCTAAATTTAAATCAAGTACGACTTTATTTTTTGAACTCGCCAGTTATATCTCCTCAGAACTTCTCTTCGCTTTTTCTTACATTCTGATAATCTTACAAAACTCTATTTTAATGAAAAATACTCAGCCACCTGTGCAGTCGGTACGACACTAATTTTTTTGGCCAGCAAGCATGCTTTTTCCTCCAAGCTCAAACCAAAAAAAAAAAGATCGTATGATAGGGCCTGATGTAAACCTGATGCGCTTTGTTTATTACCAGCACAAAAAGAAGCTAGACCATGGCTGTAATTAGCAATTTTGAGCCACACTTTTTTCCCTATTAAGGAAAGATGGTGTTGTGGTTGTTTTTGGAAACTACCCTACTTTTAAAAAAAACGTAACCGTAAAAGTTCCTTTCAAACATGTCATGTCTTTCTCCAAGAAAAATACACAAAAGAACAAATGATGTCTAACAGCTTACTAATAATACAGCAACCGCTCTACACTTCCCACTTGCTAAAAAGTTATGAGCATCTATAAATCAAGCGCGTCCCTAGCATAGAAATACATTACTTTTATGAGTCATATATTACTACCTTTTCTTTATGCTTTATTTCATAATGTTTATACACGATAACAACCCGAGAAAGATGCATCAGCCACACAGTATGCCATAATCTCAAAAACAGTAATGGTTGTTCTCTTCTATAGATATCAAACTATGAATAAGTTTTCTTTAATACAAGTCCCTAATAGTGACTAAGCGATGATTGAAGTGATTTTAAATGCATTGTAAACTGTTCGTGCTTCCACAATAATTATTAGTCTATTGTTGGAGTAATAAAATAAATGTTGAATATAGCATATTATATTGAGTTTATAGACAACGTTTACTTGCATCAGACATACACGCGCAAACTCTCTTTTTACTTTGATGCAAAGACTTTTTTTTTTTTTTCTGCTCTCTTCAAGGTATTATGAGGTAGCTGGCGTCAATTTAAATTAGATGTAGTACAGGTACACTCTATTAACCAATAATATGAATTTAATAAAGACTGTTGTGTTTCTGTTTTACTCCTCACATAGACCTTCTTTTATCAGGTATTTTCTTTTTATGACAGTAGAGTTTCTTGACGAGCAAAAATAGTTATATAGAAAAAAAGGCGTACGAGTGAGTATTTTCGCGTTTGGTTTGCAGATCTTTTGTTTGACACAGATTATTGATTATGGACAGCCTTACTAGAATTGGAATTCAATTTTATTGCTAATTACAAATATATATTTAGTTGTGTATTGTGGTTTGAATCAAAAAGTGTTTATAGTATGCGCATAAAATAAAAAGAAAACAAGTGGGCAAATTTGATCCTTTTTGGAAACTAAGTTTACATTTTGCGGGGTACATTAGTCAATATATCTCAACTACTATATATCTTATTATAATATCTCTCTTTGTTTATATCTGGTCATAGTGCTTTATGAAACAAGAAAAAGGAGGCCTTTTTTATCAATATGTCACAGCTTACGTAAATAGACTAATATCGCCCATTTATTATATTGTTAATATCACTAATCAAAAAGCTCAGTGCCAAGTGTTTACTGTGCACAAATAACATGAATATTAGTGGTAAATACCTTTTCTGTAAAGAAAGTGATCTCCAAATAGCAGCAAACAACTCTTATCTTGCAAATAACAGTTGGATTTGCTGCACGATATATTGCACATTACACAAGACAACAATAATCCATGCGTCTTTTTTTTTTACATTTACTAACCTTCCACATGGCAGTTTAAATTGTTTCAAATGCTAAAATTTCATAAAGTTTAATTATTTTGGGAGAGCGCACGGTTAAAATTTATCAGTGCCCCTTGAACAAATGAAGGCTCTTCATATCGTGTCATTCATTTTGTGATACTTTGCAAAATAAACCCCGTGACATTTCTCATTTTTTGGATATAAATAGACCTTTATTATATATCTTTTCCTTTTTTTTTTTTTCTTTAAACTATGGACATTAGAAATTTATTGAACGAAACTACTACTGCTATTATTAAGAATAATGAAAAACCCTATGTATGCAATTGGGAGAATTGCATTAAGCGATTTTCGAGAAGATCAGATTTATCGAGACATAAGCGTATTCATACTGGCGAAAGACCTTACCACTGTGAGTGGTTAGGTTGCGGAAAACAATTCATTCAACGTTCTGCTTTGACTGTACACTACCGAACGCACACAGGAGAAAGACCTCACGTATGCGAATATGAAAACTGTGGCAAATCATTTAGTGATTCTTCTTCTCTGGCTAGACACAGACGTACTCATACTGGAAAAAGACCTTATGTTTGTTTAGTTCAAGATTGTGGTAAATCATTTACTCGTAAAACTACTTTATCTCGACATCAACGCTGCCATGACCCTCAATGGAAATCATTCAAGTAAGATAATACATTACCACATAATATTATTATATATACTGAATCTTTTATAGTATGAATGCCCCTTCCTCTACTTCACCTTATTCACCTGCTACAAGCTGCGATTCGGATGATACTATGCCCACTAGTCCAGTCAATTTGTTATTAGACTATAAACAACAAACATTGATCCCACCTATTGTTGGTTTCCGCCCTTATGCTCAACAACTTACAACAAGTTATACCCATTACTCGTTTCATCACACTCCTTTTTATAATAGATCAGCCAATGATAATAACTCAACAAGATTATCATATCCAATCATAATTAATTAATTTAATTATGTATTTATATATATTAACGACTAGAGCCATGTAAATAGATTTTTCATAACTTTTTCTTTCTTCTTTAATTATGCCTTCTTATGTATGCCCCCCCTTCCTTCTCTATTATTATGATGAAAACTATTATGCCACAACAATATTTCTCCACATACTTAATTAGAATGTGGACTTTTTTTAGACAATAAACACGAAAATTTATATAAAACCAATTAAAATCTCATAAAGCAACAAAAAAAAAGAAATTTAATTATAGGATAGCCACGTTTTATTTATTTGGTCTGTGTAATCCATTTAAAATTATCGCGTGTGTTTGTACAACAGGAAAAAAAAGTGTGTTTTATATATTGTATGTGCTTCCTTAATACTATCATCATAACTTTTCTCTAAAAAGTATACCCCACTGTTTACTAGATATATTATATTTTTTACAAAGTTGAGTTTGAAATAACCAAAAGAAATGCTTCTATTTGTAAGGCATTTTCACCATCCACATGGCAACCAACCTTAACCTTAAATTGTATAAAATCACAAAAATTTCTAAATGTCAGTTTCGCTTTTTTTTCAGTCGTTCTCATTACTGTAATACAAAACCTGTAACTTTTAACTAGCTATTATTACGCTTATAAACACACGAACTAACGCTCAAAATAAAAAGAATATTCTTCGAAGAAGGGGAAGGAGATTGTAATTTTATGCAGCATCACCAGGTTATAACAAAATACAATAGCGCAAGACTCAGTTGTTGATATTTTTGTTTTATCTTCATTTCTTTCCATCAATCTTATGATAATGTACATTACTACACGAGGTTTTGACTTTCTTATTTGCTACTTTTAAGCATATCATTGTAATATGAAACACATTTTTTTTTTAAAGTTATTGGGAGTACAATCATGATGATGCATCTCGCGAGGCACATATTTTCCAGGAACCGAATCTCGGCCACAAAATAAAGTGACTATCCGGCCTTCCGAGATTTTGTAACTTTTGGTCCCTGATTCAAAAGTGGCCAATACACCATTTTTTTTTTTTCACTCTTAGTGATTTTTGTACTTTGAAACTAATTTAAATTTTCAAAATAATAGTATCACTCTCCAAACATTAAAAAATTCAAATCGCAGACGTTTTAGTGAGCCTCGAAAATAAAGGTTAAGTCTTCCGTTGATAAAAATTGACAGCTTTTTATGTTTTATCACGCTACAAAAAGATAAATGCTAGCAAGAGCAGGATACTCTCTTCTTCTGGCATTGAAATTGTCTGTCACAACATCACGTGAATTTTAATGGCATGAAAAGCTGTATATTTCAAATCAATATATCTTCTCAATAAACTATGTCTTCTAATATAGTTCTTTTTCAATTCTCTGTGGTTATTTAATAGAATATTCTACTAAGTTTACCGACGTTAAAACACAGAAATTTTGGATGCTGTCCACTACTACAAATCTATAGTAAGAGTAGGTGGCTCAAGTCACGTGACTTTTTAATTTTTTTAAAAAGGATATTAAAGCTTAAAAAACTAAATCAAAATTCGTCGCTTTGTCGGAGTGGTTAACGAGATAGCCTGCTAAGCTATTGCTCTTTGAGCGCGCAGGTTCGAATCCTGCAGGCGACGCATGTGTTATCATTTTTTGCCAACAACTTTGATTTTTATACTTGAATATAATTGGCTGACGCCACATCCCTTTTTTGTTTTTATTGGAGATTGCAATGTCTTAATAGAACTAATAATAGATATTTTGGTTTTTTGTCATTCATTATAGCATCAAAAGTTAAAAGTTGATAATAATGTTGTTTTATTCGGTTTGTTCCCTTTTTTTAATAATAGTCTGCTACATACTTTATTAGGCTGGTCGAAGTACGTAGCAGCGACTGTATATGTTTAGTCTGTGAGTACTTTGCTTTATTATAAACAATAAACTGTTCTTTACTGATAAAAGTCAATTAATCACACCAATTGGGTAAATATAGTTAATAATTTGAGTGGTTGAATATAGTTTCTAGTTTAACTGTTTTTATATCGGTTTATCTAATTTTATGTAATGAGCCTTAAATTAAATATGTGTAACAAGCAGGCTTCAACTACTACCATATTGGTATGGCCAGAAGGAGAATATAGATATAACAGAACTATAGCCAAGAGCCGACCTTACTTCACTAATCAGGTATATCCAATGTTTAAGTTGTAGTAACTAACATTATTATCTATAGAAACCCAGAAAACTTAGCCACTGTAAATCTAGGCTAGGATAATTTTCCGGGATGGTCGATCCTTTTTGTCTAACAAAGGCATTAGTAACTAAGAGCTAATTACTATACTTTGTTTCTATTACAGTGATTTGCGTTTAAAATTCAAGATTTTGTAAATAAAATTCAAAATTTCTATCTGACCAATCAAAAGATCCTTAGTGCATTCAAACTGTCTTGTGATCATTCAATTTTTTGTGAGATGGAGCAAATTTCTTGGCCATCACACCAGAAAAGAAAACGATTCATAAGAAATACAGTGCTTCCGCTGTCAATTGAAAAAGAATTCAAGGTATTTTTTCAAAGCAGTTTAATCCAAGAAAAGAAAACCATTTATTCACATGCTCGAAAATAAATTGGTCAACAAAAACAATCAGTTGGTCACTTTTCAGAAGTATTTTGGCCATATATCTATTTACTTTATTCACCAGGACGAGCAAAGCACTGGTCTATCCAGAATGCCCTTCCTCTAACACACATCAGGATGTTTAACAAGCCAAAATATGCTTAGGATAAGACTACCTAAAACTAGTACGTAAAAGCCAGACCAAACCGATTGGCAAGGTGGTGGTCACAGCAAGTAGGTTGCTAGAATTACAGAGGCTGTGTCAGTAGCTAATGCTAGTAAAAAAGGAATAAAAGATTGTTATTGAGAATAATTTTAAATGAGTATATTGCGTCACTTTTTTTTGTGAAGATGGCAACAACAATTCCAAAAAAGCCTGCCTTGAATAAACTGAAGGGTAATTTGACACTGACTGCGGAAAAACGACAAAAGTACGATATAGAAGAGGGTCTTTTACTAAACGCAGTAAGAGATTGGAGCGATGGCAAGAAAGTGATTGAATCTTATTTCAAAAGGCTAATTCTTGGTACACGTACTATTTTCACGTACTTTTTCAAAAAATTGCGGTTTTGCTAAATGCATCCGTTCATTACACGTAGATTTCTGTTGAATCTTTACTGAGCATTAAATGCATCCTTTGTATAATATATCTAGCTGGTCTTGAGACAATGAACCCTATTTATTGACATAATCATAGAACAAAGAAACATAAGCAAGTCGGCAGACTGGCAACATTTCTTTTATTTATAAATATGAACAACTTTTATTTTTCTTTTTCTTTAATTTTATACGTTTTATATGAACTTATATCATCCGAGAAGAGGACTCACTGGAAAGCAAAACAAGACTCTACAAAAGTCTTCCCTCAATAACGGTTGTGCTATTCTTACACTTTTACCGTGTGTAGTGAATGCGTGCAAATAGCAAATCCCTAGAAACCCCTTTTGCAAGTCCACGCCAGGTTTTTTGCAATTTTTTGAAAAAGTACGTGAAAATAGTACGTGTACAAAGAATTAGCCTTCAACAAGATCAATTTATTTAGCATTATTTGTAGCTCCAGGTTGATTTTCACCACGTCATCAGTATCTGGAGTGTAGTCCTTTTTGTCCTTTTTAACTTCCATCACAAAAAGATCAGCGAATTTTCCATGTTGATATTCGTACGCTAGCTTGTAGTCTGGAATGTAATCAACACAGCCTATAAGTTGTTTTGACATCTTATGCTTCACATATACATCTGATTTGAATATCTCTTTGGTAAAAAATTCGTAAGAATCATGATCTTGCTCTGTATGGTAATCATGTAGGATAGTGACATGTTGGTGAAATGAATTGATAATATTATAATAAATCGTCATCTCAAGATTTTCGTCCCAATACAAACCATGTGTTGTCGCCATATAACGATTTCTTTCATTCTTGTTGGTCCTCAAGTTGTCCATGTTGTTGGTGATGATAAGTGCTTCGTTTGGGATTTTTCTTTGTTTAAACAGCTCCAACTCATTCCTGATAAAATCCTCTTCACTTCTACATTTACTAATGAATCCTTCGATATTATCTGAATTTAAAACAAAGATAAACGACAATGCTAAGATTCTTTCAGGAGAGATGGAATACATCATCCTTGCAGCCCTGTAGGATTCGCAGCGGAATTGAAACATTGTTTCACTTATGTTGGTCCCATTAGGAGATATCCAGCTATTGTTATCAGTTATTGACCACCTCTCTTTTTTATCGGCAACAAAGTAATTATAATAAGACTGGTATTTGGGGTGTCTCTCCAGACTGTCAAAACTTTCTTGACTATCATAAGCTACTTCATCTTGGACCGGCTCTTCTTGCTCTCCATGCTTTTCTTGAACTTCTTGCTCTCCTTTCTCTTCTAACTCTCTCTGCTCTTCATCAATATATCTTACTCTTTGACTAGAACGGCTAGTCTCGCCCTCATTTTCGGCTCTTCTTTTTAAGTACTATTTTTGTCAGTTAAAGAAAAAGATAAGAAAACTTGAATAAAAAAGGGAAAAAAATAATAGACAATAATAAAAGTGCTAGTCATACCATTCGTTCTTCAGTTTCTTCTTCTAACACTTGGCCTTGCTCTCTTGCCAATACTAACATCGTTGATCTTGACTGCTTGGCTAGTTCTCTTTCATTTCTTTTCATCTTCTTCATTAATGCGTTGCGACAATATATCTTCTTCAATTTATTTTCCATTTGTTTATTTTGGTAGAATGTTTTGAGATTTGAACAATAACTTTGGAATAGACCATCTTGGCCAGTATACGTGTTACGTTCGTCGGCAAGTTTCCCAAAACTGTCTATCAAAATCATTACGAATTCATCTGCTGATTCAATCCAATCATCATCTTTGGTATTTTTGAAATGGCTAATTCTTGGTACACGTACTATTTTCACGTACTTTTTCAAAAAATTGCAAAAAACCTGGCGTGGACTTGCAAAAGGGGTTTCTAGGGATTTGCTATTTGCACGCATTCACTACACACGGTAAAAGTGTAAGAATAGCACAACCGTTATTGAGGGAAGACTTTTGTAGAGTCTTGTTTTGCTTTCCAGTGAGTCCTCTTCTCGGATGATATAAGTTCATATAAAACGTATAAAATTAAAGAAAAAGAAAAAGAAAAATAAAAGTTGTTCATATTTATAAATAAAAGAAATGTTGCCAGTCTGCCGACTTGCTTATGTTTCTTTGTTCTATGATTATGTCAATAAATAGGGTTCATTGTCTCAAGACCAGCTAGATATATTATACAAAGGATGCATTTAATGCTCAGTAAAGATTCAACAGAAATCTACGTGTATGAACGGATGCATTTAGCAAAACCGCAATTTTTTGAAAAAGTACGTGAAAATAGTACGTGTACCAAGAATTAGCCTTTTGAAATAAGATTCAATCACTTTCTTGCCATCGCTCCAATCTCTTACTGCGTTTAGTAAAAGACCCTCTTCTATATCGTACTTTTGTCGTTTTTCCGCAGTCAGTGTCAAATTACCCTTCAGTTTATTCAAGGCAGGCTTTTTTGGAATTGTTGTTGCCATCTTCACAAAAAAAAGTGACGCAATATACTCATTTAAAATTATTCTCAATAACAATCTTTTATTCCTTTTTTACTAGCATTAGCTACTGACACAGCCTCTGTAATTCTAGCAACCTACTTGCTGTGACCACCACCTTGCCAATCGGTTTGGTCTGGCTTTTACGTACTAGTTTTAGGTAGTCTTATCCTAAGCATATTTTGGCTTGTTAAACATCCTGATGTGTGTTAGAGGAAGGGCATTCTGGATAGACCAGTGCTTTGCTCGTCCTGGTGAATAAAGTAAATAGATATATGGCCAAAATACTTCTGAAAAGTGACCAACTGATTGTTTTTGTTGACCAATTTATTTTCGAGCATGTGAATAAATGGTTTTCTTTTCTTGGATTAAACTGCTTTGAAAAAATACCTTGAATTCTTTTTCAATTGACAGCGGAAGCACTGTATTTCTTATGAATCGTTTTCTTTTCTGGTGTGATGGCCAAGAAATTTGCTCCATCTCACAAAAAATTGAATGATCACAAGACAGTTTGAATGCACTAAGGATCTTTTGATTGGTCAGATAGAAATTTTGAATTTTATTTACAAAATCTTGAATTTTAAACGCAAATCACTGTATCTGTTTTTTTTTTTTTTTTATCGATATAATTAGAATTTGGTCCTTCTGTGTTTATTTACCCCGATGATTAATTTTTTATTTAAATGAAACTTGGCACCACAATGCTGCTTATTACTATTTCTTTAAGGCAATCTTTTTCTTTCTCTTAAGCTTACACTTTCCCTTTCCTTCTCCCCTAAAACATTTTTTAATTTTCTCTCCTTTTTTTTTTTTTTTTTTTTTTTTTTTTTTTTTTCTCCTTTTTTTTTTTTTTTTTTTTTTTTCTTCTATGAATAACAGCGAGATTAAGAATGAAGAGTCATCTCACTGTAGCAGTAATGAGATGAGATCTTCAGTAGAAGAAGAGACGACAACAATAAGTGGAAATAATCAGCCACTTACAGCAGAGTTATTGGCAGAACAAAACGAATTATATCAGGATAATAAATTGAATAAACCGAATGCGATACGGGCCTGGGCTGCTGATTTACCAGAAGTACCAGATACAGTTCAACCTATCCTCACAACAACACACATATTTGAATTGGATTCTCTTACCTTAGACGATGAAATAGAAATTGAAGAAACAGACCAAGGAAATCAAGGTCAACCTCGTATTCAAGAGACAAAAGACGTATTTTCAGATACTCAAAAAATTGCCTATGTTGGGTTATGTTATTTAACAAGTATAGAAGTGGTTCATGATTTTCAAGGAAAGGATTTCACTTATGCAAGAATGAGTGCTGATAACTGGCAAAGAAAACTAATGCGAATGATTTACTGTCATATGGATATCTCTTCAGATGGTATAAGAAATCTTGCTATTATTCTTATTATACCTACTCATCCTATTATTATAGAAATTAAAATGATAGAATCATTATCTAGGCACGATATCTTACCTACAGACCTTGTTCATCAATTCACTTCTCAAGGCGAAACTACCGAAGTCACCTTACAACAAGATAATAAAGTTATTGTCGATCTTCGTTGGACAGTTATGTGCGATTTATTTTTAATTTGCCTTAGTACTGAAAACTATGATGCTCGTTCAAGAGTCTTTGTTGCTCGTATCGCTTCCTACTTATCTCTTGATTGGTTTCAAGTCATTGGCTTTGAAAAACGAATCGCAGAACATTTAATACAAGACAATAATTGTTGGGAAACAGAAACAGTGACCACTGTAGCAACTACAATGACGTATATGGATGCTGAAGGTCCCGTCAAAAACGACTTGGAAAGAGCCAGTCGAAACAAGCAACGAAAGAAAAAGCGTTATGTTATGATTGGTTTGGCAACAATTGGTGGTGGTCTTATCTTAGGTTTAAGTGCAGGACTCATGGCCCCCGTAATTGCTGGTGGTATTGGAGCTATCTTGACCACTGTAGGCGTAACAGGTACAGCAAGTTTCTTGGGTGGTACAACTGGTATTGCGTTAATTACAGGTGGTGCAACTCTTGCAGGTGGACGTAAGGATTTTTTTTTTTCTTAGGAAATTGCTTACTCTTGTTTAATGAATTTTCTTATATAACAAAAAGGTATTGGTGGAAGAAGCATGGGCAAGCGTATGAAAACAATCAAAACCTTTGAATTCTTACCAATTCATGCAGATGAAAATGTGAGTTGTGTCGTCACTATTACTGGGTAATAATAACAATAGACTATGGATTTGTAATATATTTATCCCCCCCTTTTCTTTATTTGTAGTTGGTTACCTAAGATAGATAAAGATGAAACATCACTTCCTTTTAGTACGATGGACCCAATCATGGGTGATCACTATACACTGTATTGGGAACCAGAAATGCTAGAAGAACTTGGTAGTGCATTTCGTATCTTTGCTACAGAGGCAGTGACATTTTCTATTCAACAAGCATTAGCTCATACAATCATGGGCGCGTTATTAGCAGGTCTTGCTTGGCCGCTTGCTCTTACAAAATTGGGTTACATGGTTGACAACCCATGGAATAACGCACTTGATCGATCCAAAATGGCTGGCTTGATTTTAGCAGATACTCTTATGAACCGCAATTTAGGCGCAAGACCTATCACTCTTGTTGGGTATTCCCTCGGTGCTCGTGTCATTTTTTTCTGTTTACTTGAATTAGCTCGCGTGAAAGCGTATGGTTTAATAGAGAATGTCGTATTGTTTGGCACACCCGTTAGTGGGACAAAAAAAGAATGGAAGGAATGCACAACTGTTGTTTCTGGCCGATTTGTTAATGGATACGCTACAAACGATTGGCTATTGGGCTTTTTATTCAGAACCTCTACAGCTGGCTTAGGTAACATTGCTGGGCTACGACCTTTATTACACATCGAAGGCAACAGAGTACAGAACGTCGACTGTACAGATTTAATCTCTGGGCATCTCAGTTACAGATCAGCCATGCCTAAACTACTAAAGCGTGTAGGGTTTGTCGTCACATCTGAAGAACTGCCTTCAAAAGAGAAAGGAGAGGAAGAAATCAAAAACAAACATTTAGACTCTGCATCATCATCATTAAAAAAACGAGATTCAGTATCTTCCTTTTCTTCAGGTAAAGCGTCAATACAGATTTCTTCCAAACAGTCTACACCTCTTGCAACAGATAACGAGCCTACACGTACTATATCTTCCTCTACTGCACCTCAAACCCCGCCAGAAAATGGGACACCCCGCTCATCAAATGATAAACAGCAGCAGCAGCAGCGACAATCAGCATCGGATTTTGATATTATTGCAGACATTATAGCAAATGCAACTGCTGCAGCGTCATCCAAATCAGGGACATACAGCTCTTTATCATCAGGAAAAGCATCTATTGCAACAACACCCAATATGACTGTTGACCAAGCTTCATCAAAAAAGGGTTATTTTGTCAATCGAAGCAAATCTGAATCAACCGTTCAAAGGCAGAGTCAAAGATCTTCTTTGTTTGGTGCATCGTTATTTGGTCGAAAAAAGACAGAAACGGAAGAAGAAAAGGAGTTGAGAGACGCAGGTGTGACAGTGAAAGAAATCAAAGGTACGCTAGGTAAATTAGTTGTACCGGTCGAAGTTACCAACCCTATGCCTCAAGTCAAGTTAGAAGCCCCTCAACATGCTCGTTTAACTAAATAATACCTGTACATTCTTACACCAATAAAAAATAAACATATACCATCTCATTTCAGTGAAATAATTACTATTAGAGATAAATGCCTTTTTTTTTTTAAAAAAAAAAAAAAAAAAAAAAAAAAACTTTTTCCTCCTACAAATGTCAGAACTTGATCCAATTGATCTCCCTAAAAAGACGTCAACATTCGATATCAATAAGCTTCCGGTAACATTTCAAAAGTTTCTTTCTGATAACTCGATCGATCCCAAGATCTACACAGTTGCTAATTTACCTCGATACATTCGAATCAATACTCATTTACCTGAAGAAAAACGTCCTACTCTTCAAGATTTAAAAGACCAATTGAAAACCAATCAAGTATATCCTGTTGATGGTGTCTCTCATTTCTTTAGTGTTCAATTATCAGACACTCGCATTTCAGATACTCAAGCGTAATATCGTCTTATTTGGCTTCTAATTGACGACACCTGTCTAATTCATTTTCTTACAGCTATAAAGATCATTATATTTTTGGCATTGACATAAGCTCTGCTATTGCAGTTCAAGCACTTGATATTCAAGAAAACGATCAAGTACTTGATTTGTGCTGTGCACCAGGTGCAAAGCTATGCATGATTGCCAATGTGTTGGGAAGGGAAGGATTAGGTACAGTGACAGGCGTGGATCTAGCAGGACACCGATTAGCTACATGTAGATCATTGTTAAAGAAATATAAAGTGGGCGAAAAAGTGAGACTATTTGAAGCGGATGGTACGACGTTTGATGTACCACCTCCTTCAAGATTAGGTGGAAGAGTGATTGCAGAGCAAGAAATGGATAGAACAAAGAGACAAAAAGTAGATGTAAAGAAGCCGTTTTGGGCATCCAAAATGCTTCGTTTTGATAATCAAATAAAGAGCGACAGACTGTATGATAAAGTATTAGTGGACGCTGAGTGTACACATGATGGAAGTATATTACATATATTAAAGGTAAGTCTTTTCTTTGCATAAAAAAGAGATATGCTGAGTGATAGGATGGCTAGTATGAACAATGGGGCTGGGAGGCATTTGAAAAGAACTTTATGAACCCCGATAGACTTTCAACAGTAGCCACCTTACAGGTAAAATAATAGAATCATCATTATGTAATGTCATTGAATACATTCTCGTGTATAGCGCAATTTAATGAAGCAAGGTTGGAAGATGCTAAAGAGAGGCGGCGTTATGATATACAGCACATGCTCATTGACTATACAGCAAAACGAAGAGAACGTAGCTTGGTTTTTAAATGAATTCAGCGATGCACAGCTACAAAAGATACCCGATTATAAGATTAAGACAGCAGCTATAAAGAAACAAACAATTGTAGAAGAATTACAGAACGACATAGAGAACTTTTGTATTCGCTTTGATCCTATTCAAAGCAATACTAGTGGTTTTTTTCTAGCTCGTTTTATGAAATCATAACACCTCTTTATTAATGCTTATAAAAGAAGTCTAATCGTTCATCATATCCCACTCCTTTTCAATCATTTTTGATTCTGTCATTCCAATAGTAGGCTGGATCATGCTATCATCAGGTCCTGCTTCATAGTCTTCTTCCTCTTCTTCTTCAAGAATTATGGACGGTTGCTTTTCCAGTAACTCTTGTTGTTCCGCTTCTTTTTCTTCTTCTAGCACAGCGTCCAGAATTCCCAAGTCAATCTCTTTACCCAAGTCTTTCATAAAACGGTCAATACCTCGATGGTATCCAAAAAAGAATCTATAAAGCGCCCTCATCATGGGTTTCTTTATCACGCCTTGTTCAGTAATTTTTAGTGACACCACCTTCTCTTCTACTGGCTCAATGGTGAAGGTCCATGAGCCGTTGAATGTAGCATTGTTCGTTTGTAATTCTTCGCCAGGAGCAATATAAGGACGTTCTTCCAATACCCTTAATAGCTTCTTTTCATACTCTTGTTCAATATGAATTACAACGGTACGCCGATCTTTTGTAGTGTATTCGACAAAAGTTAAACGGTTATCATCTTCGTATTTATTTAGATCGCTTTCAAATTCGTCCGATCGAATAGTGACGTCTCTAATGTTTGATCGCCAAGCAGGATAATCTCGAACACTTGTTAAGATTGCCCATATAATTTCAGGTGTTGTGTTATATTTCATGATGCGTGTTGCGACATGTTCAGAGGGTAATAAAAGGCCTATACAATAAAGTACAAGTGGAACTGTTGGAATAAGTAATAGAGAACCTATAATTGCTGTGGATGCACTAATCATTTTATCTAATGAAAAAGAGCAAAAAAAAAAAAAAAAATAATTTTTAATTCTGTAAAAGCTGAAACTGTTTCCCCTCTCTCCTTTGAGAAAATAATGGCAGGTAATCCGTTTTTTTTGTTTTTGTTTTTGTTTTTTAAACATGTTCATGTGTCAACTCAATGAAAAAAATAGAATTGTATACAGTAGGCATATTAACAGGTACTCGGAATCCCTTTTTCCAATTTTCTATAAAATGACTGACATTTTATTTGCAGTAAGCGATAGTTCAGCACTAGACAACACGCTCGACAAAAGCGGCCCTTTACTAAAAGAAATAATGCTCGAGGAAAAGAAATATATTACAAAAGAGTATGCTATTGTCTGCGATGACATTTATGACATTCGCAAGCGCGTCGAGCAATGGGCAGATAAACTTGCTTTGAACGTTATTCTCATTACAGGTGGTACAGGTTTCGCTGAACGGGATGTCACACCAGAAGCGATCAAGCCTTTGTTAACAAAGGAGACACCTGGTATCACGCATCTTATTTTATCTTCCTCTATCGCCATCACACCTTTTGCAGCATTATCCCGTCCTATCACTGGTATCCGCAACCAATCGTTCATCATCACTTTACCTGGCAGTCCAAAAGCATGTAAAGAGAATATGCAAGCCGTCTTGAAAGTATTGCCACACGGTTTGGATTTACTGCTGGGCCGTTCTTCTGCAGCCAAGAAAGTGCATAAAGACATACAAGGCCATGATCATGTTTGTATCCATAGAAGTGATTTGGAACAAGACCCAGATCAAATAGGTATCTCGGCCGCTCTCGATACACCAGGTAAACTTTATAAGAGGTTTGAATTTTTTTGTTTAACAAGAGTGATTACTATAGTTTCTAGAAGAGCTAGGGCCTCGCCATATCCATTGATTTCTGTAGACAAAGCAACTCAAATTATTGCTGAATATAGCAAAAGCTTGAATGTAATTTCTGTACCTGTGTCTCAATTTTTAACTGGCTATGTGTTAGCAGAAAATGTAGAGGCACTCGAACCTGTTCCAGGGTACCGCGCTTCTGTCGTAGATGGTTACGCTGTTCATAGTAAAGTATATATAACATACGCATAGATATTGGGTATTTATCGGGTTGATAGTCGAAGATGGACCTGGTACATACGCTATTGAAGCCGTTTCTCGCGCAGAATCTTCAGAGGAAATTAAGATATTGAGCAGAGGAAAAATTGCGCGGGTTACAACAGGAGGCATGGTGCCTGAAGGTGCTAATGCTGTTGTCATGGTAGAAGACACTAAGCTCATCAAGGGCACAGAGAATGGGGATGAAGAGCTTGAGGTAGAAATCTTAGTGCAGATGAAGTCAGGGGAAAATATCCGAGAGATAGGAACAGATTGTGCTGTAGGTCAAATTGTAGGACATAAGGGGCAACGTGTAGGTGGAGACCTCGGTGTCTTGGCATCCGTTGGTATTCGCCATGTGAAAGTGTACCGTAAGCCTCGTGTAGGTGTGCTTTCTTCCGGCAACGAGGTTCTTGATAATTTGCATACAGATACACTAAAGCCTGGACAAATCCGTGACACAAATCGTATCACTTTGTTGGCAGCAATCCAAGCATCTGGATTTGAAGCAGTGGATTTGGGTATTGTTGATGACAATGTAGACGATATTACTGAGCGTTTGGAAGAAGCGATAGCTAGAACAGATGTGCTCATTACTACCGGAGGTGTATCTATGGGAGAAGCAGATTTTATGAAGCCTATTTTGGAGCAAAAACTAGAAGCGACTGTACATTTTGGAAGAGTTTTGATGAAACCTGGAAAACCCACCACATTTGCCACTATTCCACAAGGCCCCAAAAGACCGGAAAAATTAGTGTTTGCATTGCCTGGAAATCCTGTGTCTGCAACAGTAGGATTTTACCTGTTTGTGTTGCCTTCATTGCGTCGAATGGCAGGATGGGAGAAGCCCGATAATGTGATTGTGCCTGTCCGAATTAAAGATAACGTTCGATTAGATAATCGCCCTGAATTTCATCGAGTTCAAGTAAGTGTAGATGAAAATGGTAATTTTGTTGCAGAATCGACAGGGAAACAACAAAGCAGTCGTATGCTAAGCATGGTAGATGCAAACGGGCTGTTGAAGCTGCCAAAAAGTACCCCTGATGTAAAAGAGATTTCAAAGAATCAGCAAGTACCGTGCATCCTAATCGGGGCTATAAAATCTTCTTGATAACAACATGGCAGAAAGTTGGTTTAAAGGAGTGATATGTAGGGAGTACAATGATCATCTTTGAAAAGAAAAATACTAATAAAATTGGATGACTGCAAATCACTAGAGAATTTGCTTGTCAAAACTATTCATACATGATGGGTTTTGAAGTTTCTAAACAACACTTTGATTGTCACTTTGTTTGTGGGATAAAACATCGTCTTGACGTTTGTCAATTATAGTTTACGCCACCAATACAAAAAAAAAAAGGGGGGGGGGGGGGGGGGGGGGGGAGGGGAAGAGAAGAGATTCAGAAAACGATAAATTCATTGTCTACAAGTAAGAACTTATCTTCTCGTTCTCCTTCAATGTTTATTAACCCTTAAGTCAGGTTTGAATTTAATATTCTTCCTTAAAAGTAGCATCATTTGATATCATTATATTAATACACATCCTCTTTCTTTATCATTTTTCTTCTTCTTCATTTTCTACTTTTTTGTAAAGATGAAGTTAACTATCGGTCAAGTCCTTTCCCAACCTATTGTTCCCATTTCATTCTTTATATCATTTAGCGGCCTCATAGGCTTCTTTTTTTTCTGTATAAAAAGTGGATTTACTAAAACTGACAAGGAAAAAAGCTGGATCCTCACATTTGCTAGTAGTCTTGTCTGCACAATAGTCTCAATACCCTACTTTTTAAATTTTTGGAGATCAGGATGGGATATGAAACAGCTCAGCACAGATTCAAATTGGCATACTGCCATCGTCTGCTTCTTCATATCCTATTTGATTTTGGATTTGTCATTAGGCTCTATATACTATAGAAACCGCATCACACTTGTAACTGGCTGGATTCATCATCCATTGTATATAGGAATTCTTGTATGGTTACTCAGATGTAAATCATCGTCTTTCTTTAGCGCTAATTGCTTACTGGAGCTACCTACATTATTGTTGGCACTGGGGTCTTTTAGGGACCATTGGCGATGCGACCTCCTGTTTGCATTTACGTTTTTCGTACTTCGCCTTGTGTTCCATGCATACATGATTATTGCTGTTAAGAAAAGCCATCGATTGGAGATGCTTTGGTTAGTTGCCGTCGCTGTATTCCCTTTACATTTATACTGGTTCTACGGTAAGTATCATGGTAAATGTACTAGCATGATAGACTAACAATATTCTTTTATGTTCAGGCATCATGTCCCAACAAATAAAGAAATATAGTGCTTCCACCAAGCAATATCGCAGCCAATCAAAATCGATGTTGCAGGCCAATCAAAATTAGTTTCATATTTTCAGAAATAGAAATCGTTATTTTTAGAAACCATAATACTTTACAATTTAACATGAGTACAATATTTTTATATGAAGATGGGCATGGAAGGGCTGTTGATGGGAATGGCAGCTCTGTAGCCTATGGACAGCATTGTTGATTGCTACACATACTGAGTCCTTGAAAACTACGGCCTCCAGTGAATCGTCTCTAACTTGCCCAATGTTGATAGAAAAGACAAAAGACAAAGATAGTTATTCGTATGAAGGAAGCAAACACGAAATGAGATTATGTGTGTTATACTGTTTAGGATAAAGCTAGGTTTTTTGATCTGAAGATCGAAAAGTGCGTGAGTGCGAAGCAGTTGGGTATTCATATTTGAACAACGCAGAGATGGGTTAATCAGTATAAGTGTTCTGATAGTATTTTTGAGAGTTGTAAAAAAGTAGGTCGTAGATGCAGCTTAACCGAAGAGCATAAAACGACTGTTATCAACATCATTAATGCTGCAATCAGTATTCTTTTTGACTAGCTCCAAAAAAATCCTAATATCTATCATTTGGTGACGTTGAAAGCCCGGTGTAGTCGATGATGGCAAGGCGGAAAGGTTTTTGGTTGAAATGAACGCGTGCAACTAAATCTATAGGAAATCTTCAATTATTATAACTACCATACTAAACCTTGATGTACCTGAGATATCGCTATGGGATCCTTTTAAATGCAGTAGTAAATTATCCTACTTAGGCGAGTCTCTTTCTAATATTGGTTGGTATGTTTTGCAAATTGGGCTCACGAATACTTCTTCGCGCTTTGCGCAGCAGTATAGTTTGTTCACCATTAATTGTAATAAACGTATTCGTGGTTCTTTTGTTTCGTCAGTTGGCGATTTACGTGCGTATCCAATTGTTATGTATTTGGTATAATGTTGTAAATATTTCCAGTATGCCTTGACCAAGTCGGAAGTATCCATCACGAGCGCTACAAAATAGATTGTTAAAATAAGTATGTAGGGCTCTTGGTATTGCGTCAGTACTCAATACTGCTCATCGGGACCAAATTAAGAGCCCTAAAAATATGGTTAAGGCTTGGCGCACATCAAATCCGCACATCAAATCCACACGTCAAAATAAAGTGAAGCTCCGCGCACCAAGGATCTGAATAGACTTACATCAAGTCAGCAAAAAATGTAAACAATAAGAGTAAAAGGACATGAGTAGCTGTAAAAGCTGTTCTTGTCTATAAACAAATAACAATAAAATAAAACATTACCAGTCTGTGGTTTTGCTTATGTTCCTTTGTTCTATGACAGTTGATTTATTATGGTGAGAAATAGGGTTCATTGTCTTAAGAACAGCCAGATATATATCATGCAAAGGAAACATTGATTGTTCAGTAAAGGTTTAACAGAAAGTCGCGTGTAATGAACGTGTGCATTTAGCAAAATCTTGGTACGCTACCATGGCGCGCGGAACTTTACTCTATTTTGACGCGTGGATTTGACGTGCACCAAGTCTTAGCCTTTTTTTACGTGCTTCTTATTTTTAAACTGCCTGATATAAAAAACAAAAAAAAATGAGCAGACGACACCAATTTTGATTGGATGCGACATTGCTTGTTGGAAGCACTATACTCATATCTTATGAGCACTTTCAAATCAACAACAGCAACCGACGATTCAAAAATCGTTTTTAGATAGAGTCTATACAATTTAATAATAATAAAGTACAACACTTATTTTAGAGGACAAAGTTAACAAGCTCCCCCTTTTTAGCTACAACCAACTTTCTAATGGGCTTGTCAGCGAGCCACTTTTGACCAGCCTCTGTATTTCTGACAAGTTTTTCTATTTCTTGAGCATTCCCAGCTAAGCTTTTGGGTACAGTGATATTCATCCTAGTCTTACCATTGACCTATTTAAAAAGTTTAATACCTGTTTCTCTGTTACAGTTTTGTTTAGTGACTTTACTTGGATGACACATTCCAAGTCGTCTTTTTCTAGTGCTTCAGTATAGAATTCTGGCCATGGTTGATCAAACACACTTTGGGTTTGGTTAGCTGATTCCCAACATTCTTCACTGACAGTAGGTGTCATAGGAGCCATCATCTTAACAAGTGATAAAACTGCGTGTTGATAGACAGCAGAGGTTGGAGGAATGTCTTTTGTGGTAGTGCTGATATGGTTAGAAAGTTTGATCAAATCAGAGATAGCCGTGTTGAAGGAATACGAAGAAGTCAAGCAATCTGTCACTTGCTTAATTGTTTGGTTGGTGAAACGGTACATGTCTCTTTCAGCAGTAGACATAGCATCTAACGAGGGCATGTTGTCCACAGTTGAAGGCACGCTTTGGGAGAGCTTCAGCACCTTGGCAAGCCATCTTTGCATACCGACAATGCTTGAATTTTCCCACTCAAGAACTTCGGAAGGTGGTGCCTTGTATAAAATATGAAGGCGAGTAGGGTCTAAACCACACTCATCGATAACAGACTGCAAACAAGATACATGTAAGTTGACCAACATTAACAAGGTATGTTCAACTTACCACTGGGTCCACACCATTGTATTTACTCTTCGACATTTTTTCAAAAGAGATCAAAGGAGCTTCGCCAGAAGCAATAATTTTAGGATTGGTAGGGTCTATCACTTATCTAAATCATCTTTTCATAATCTCCTTATGTATTTTATATACCTGATACATCGACTTCGTGAGGCATCAAAAACCTTTGAGTCTTAGGATCTTTAAAGGTACGTCCATGAACCATGCCTTGAGTAAGTAAAATATTGAATGGTTCTGCGTGACCGGGCTTAGTTTCAGGTGTCTCGTAGAAAGCGCCTTGCTTCATCAACACTTTGGAAATAAATCTAGAGTATAAAAGGTGAAGAATAGCATGCTCCACACCACCAATATAGATATCTACAGGTAGCGTCTCTGAAGCTTTTTTAGGATCAAAAGGTCTAATAAATCAATCAGTATTTAGAGAGTACAGTAACGAAGGTAAATCTTACAAAGATTTGTTATGTGGGTCAGTAAATCTCATAAAGTACCAAGAAGAATCAACGAATGTGTCCATTGTGTCTGTCTCACGTTTAGCAGGCCCTTGACATCTAAAACCAACTTCATTAAAAAAAAGTACATATGGATAAGTGTACAACTTACTTGGGACACTTGCAATTTACCCATTCTTCTTTATTAGCAAGCGGCGATTGGCCTTTGCCTGAGAATTCAACGTCAAGAGGAAGACGGACAGGAAGATCTTCCTTAGGTACTGGGACAACCTAGCATACATTGATTTAGCAAGAGCCAAATGATTTCATTATAACATATAACTTACATCACAGGTGGGGCAGTGGATTATAGGAATAGGTGCGCCCCAATATCTCTGTCTGGACAACAACCAGTCTCTTAGACGGAACTATGTATTTTTTAAATCAGAAAAGAGCTGCCAATATTATTTGTTTTTCTTTTACTTGAGTGGCGCTTCTTCCAATACCCATCTTTACAGCATCCTTTAAAATCGCCTTTTTGGCTGCTTTGGATTTCAAGCCTTTGTAAGGTCCAGAAGCTTCATTAAGTACACCTAGTGCAGTAAAAGGCGTATTGTAATCAAAAGAGACATCCAGTTCTTGAATAGTGGGTTCAACCACGAAGCGAACTTTTTCCACAATATTATTTACTTTACAAAATTCAAAATCACGCTTATCATGAGCAGGAACACCCATTACAGCACCAGTGCCGTAGTCCGAAAGGACGTATGGTGCAACATACACTGGAATATCCTCTTTTGTGAAGGGATTATTTACGTACAACCCGGTAAAAACACCTAAAAAAAAAAGATCAACAAGCTAGCTCTGAGGCTTTACTCGTCTCCTTCTTCTCACCTTTTTTTGTTTCTTCAGCTTCGTCCATATTTTGTTTTTTCTTTAAATCTTCGACAAATTGTAATACTGAATCAGCTTGTGCAGCAGGAAGATTTCTAAGAGAAGCTGTTAATATTGGATAATTGAAAAGTGTGGTATTTTACTCTTTTGTGACTAAAGGATGCTCAGGGCCAAGCACTAGATACTGAACACCAAATACAGTATCTGGTCTACTTGTGAACACTTTAATGGGGTCTTTATATGACGAAGAGTTCTAATGTCAACACAAACTCAAGTCAGTTGCGTACAATTTCTTATAAATTCCACTTACAATATAAAAATCAAACTCTGCCCCTGTGGATTTTCCGATCCAGTTTCTTTGCATTTGTTTGACACGCTCTGGCCAATTTTCTAATCTTTCAATATCTTCTAATAAAGCCTATGTAGAAGGTATTGTATGAGTACCCACTAATGCAAATTTGCCCTATTTCGCTTACATCTGCAAACTCTGTGACTTTAAAGAACCATTGTCTCAATTTCTTTCTTTCAACTACTGCCCCTGAACGCCACGATTTTCCTTCAGGATCCACTTGTTCATTTGCCAATACAGTTTTATCCACAGGATCCCAATTGACAATAGCCTCTTTTTGATACGCTAAACCGGCATTGTATAGCTCCAGAAATATGTATTGTGTCCATTTGTAATATTCTGGGTCGCAAGTAGCCAATTCCTAACATGCTTATTTAAACTTTCCAGATTTCATTTTTCTAATCTTTATTTCTACCTTTGACCAATCAAAATCAATACATAATCTTGACAGCTGCTCTTTCATTGAGGCGATGTTTTTAGTTGTCCATTCAGCAGGGTGAACACCTCTTTCAATGGCTGCATTTTCGGCAGGTAAACCAAAAGCATCCCAACCCATAGGGTGCAATACATTATATCCTCTCATTCTACGAAAACGCTGAATTGTATCGCTGATAGTATATACACGCACATGACCCATATGAAGCATACCACTAGGGTAAGGAAACATAGAGAGTGCATAATACTTGGGTTTATTTGGATCTTCGGGAGATCGCTTGACATCTTTCCATTTACGTTGCCATTTTGCTTCAATAGAAGCGAAATCAAGAGGCAGCTTCCGTTGTGTTGCGTATGAGCGAGTAGACCCTATACATAAAGTTGCTGGAATACGGCTGTTTGCAGTTATGAACTTGTTTTTCAGTTGTGAAGTAAGTATCGACATTAAATGAAAAAGAATGTCGAGCCTGTCAACCCTAGTTTTATATTTTTCAAAATCGCTGCTGTTGGAAGATTTTTTGAACTCCTCTTGATTTGGGTGCATTTAAAGAAGAGAAGAGGCATAGCTGAAGCCTACTTCAATAAGGTGAGTTACTAAGATAAAACTTCGCGGTCCAAAGTATGTATATCATAAGCGCAACTCATTCAAATCATGCTTTCATCGTCCAAGTAATGAAGCGAGTATCTAGTACAAACCTTGATTAATTTTAGTTCACTTGAAATAAACTATCTCAATCAAAGCTGACTAGGAACGCATTGTAAAAATAAACAGATATTATATCAATCATACGTAAACTGATGTTAAGTAGCAGCCATTATTATGAGCCGGATCAATTCAATAGCATTTGCTCCGATATTATATGGTTGTAAGAAAAAGAAAAGCTTTTGCAGATAATACATTGGGCATTTTTTCATGTCATTTTCACATATAAAACAGTTTGATTTTATTTTATATAGAAAAACAGATAAAAAAGCATGGTCTTTTGTTGATTTGACGCTTAGAAAACAAGAGCAGCACCCTTGGTCTTCTTGTCACCACCCAATTCGAAGTGCTTACATCTCTTGAGAGCGAGTTGCATCTTGTACTTACAGGCTATAAAGAATATTCTATCAGTCCTTTGAACGTGAAGACAAACATTTATCAGCAACTTACAGGTACATTCGAGACGGAGGACAACCTTCTTAGTAGTCTTAGCCTTCTTGTGGAAAACGGGCTTGGTTTGACCACCATAACCGGATTGCTTACGGTCGTAACGTCTCTTACCTTGGGCGAAGAGAGAGGCCTTACCAGCCTTGTATTGAGTGACCTTGTGGGGAGTGTGCTTTCTGCACTTAGCGCCCTTACAGTAGGTGTTACGAGTCTTGGGAATGTTGACCTATACATGTTATGGTTAAAATCAGCGCTACTCTTTTATCGCCCTTCATATTAAATCAATTCATCCAACGAGTATCATCAATGCATTAGACTAATTGATCGTGAATCCAACAATTGCATTTGTTTCTCAAGTTTCCTGATTTTAACAATTCTGCTTTTCATAGTACAGGTAAGTTGTATTCACATGTACATTGGATTAATGGGAGACATACAAAAGACGCGGGCGTGTGGTTCTCCGATTGGTTTAGTCCATAAATTGATGATGCTCATTTGGGAATAATTGACGTATGATAGACGATGGATGACTAGTGAATGTATTCTCACTCACCATGTTAAATTCAACTATATGCCAAAAGAGAAAGATCCAACAAGATGGGAAAAGGGAGTTTCTTACACTACTCCTTTGGTGACCTGGTCCGACAAGTCCGGTCAAATTAGCTGTCCGATAAATTTCTTTGGACAAATATTTTTGTCCAATGATCTTGTATTCCGAAAAATGAAAGAATGCACAAAATGTCTTTGAAGTAATGAATTATCTTAAGTTACAATGCAGGTATGTTTTGAATTAAAAGAAAGGCACATTCATTTTATAGGTTTAAGTTAAAGCTTGTTATTCTATCCAAAAACATCTTGTGCATGTCTGTGTGTAGGCACTATCACTCAGTTATATAAAAGAGATTACCAGACTAATATTTATTCATGTGTTTTAAAATAATTGCGTTTGTTCTGCATACGTTGCGTACTCTTCTGGCTTTTCATTCTGAGTGTGCGTAATCAAATTTCCACTGTCAGGCAATACGGGCCAGCCTGCAATATACAAAGTTCCAAGTGTATCGTTCCAGGTATATGCGAGAATTTTCACAATATTGTCTTTGGGTTTGACAAGTTCATCGGGTAAATAAAAGTCGTGTTGTGGCCCATCTCCATTACCATAAAAGCGTGCAATCAGTACATCGTTGAGTATAACCATAGCAGTCCATTCGCCGTCCATGTGAAGACGGAGAGGCACATTATGTAACTTTGACTTCTTTAGTTGATTATCAAAGCGGAAACGGAACCATTGTGCGCCTTGCGAGACTGTGATGGGTACACCAACGCTTGTATCATCTTGTTTTTCTACCCGTGTAAAAGGGGTCCATCCTGACTCTACATGCTCATCAGGAAAACCAGTAGAGCTATAAGGGTTAGAGAGGTCTCTTACATCAACACCTGCAATTTCCCAGCCTTCAGTTGCTTGATCTAAGCCTTTGAGTTTAGCGCTAATAATACCTCTTGGGTTGCGTACGTCGTTCATGATGAACGCCTGTCTACACAAGCCGAAGCTTTCTACTATTATGGTAATTTCGTTATCCAAAGAATCTGTGCGCGACAAGTATTGTGAGAGATCGTATGTGTGAGTGCCTAAGAAGTAGGGATCGGGACCGATCTTTGCACCAGGCATAAACAATTGACGAGAATACGTTGTATGCCCGCCAATCACTTGACCGTTCACCAAAACAGTAGCACGATTACGCGAGTTTAAGGACAAAGTCACATGTGGGTGTTCCTTAGATGGGGTCTTGAACTTTTGACGATACAAAACATGACCACTCAAGTATTGATAATCAATTGTGTCAAAAGTTAAGCTGCCGTTTTTTTTGAAGCTTCTGATTTTTTCCCAATTTAGATTGTCGAAACTAACAGCGCGTTGTTCCCAGTGTAAAGGTTCAATAGTGACAGGCGCAACGCTTTCAAATTGGTGCTTCAGAGTGTACAAGAATGGAAGATCGTTGTTTTGTACCCATCGATTGTCTTTCAAGGGCTCGAATGAAAATACATGAGCCGCAGACTCGGATTTGCGATGGTTGATTTCAAGTGTGTTTGTTGTTTTGTCGAAATAAAAATTGTCGGCACCCCAAGCAGCAAAAGCAGGGTATTTTTTAATTCCCTTGTTCCAAAAAGGCTCTTCGAATTCAGCAAATAATGTACCTGCATTGTAACTATCAAGTCCAATGATGTAGAGATTACCATCTGTGGTTTCAATCTTAGTCCAACCGCTTCCTTGCTTAAAGGTAAGGACGCTAGCAGGGCCATCAGGTCTGAGAGCAGGTTCTTGGAGAGTACCAGTAACTTCCATTTCTCTAGCAGTAAATGCCATACCGCCAATTACGTTAGGCTCGACAATCCACACTTCTTGATTTTGATGTGCCATTTTTGCCAAAATAGGTACAGTTGATAAGATAAGATGAACACCGTTTTGAGCAGTGTAATTTCCAACAGCAATAAACGACGTTTTATAAGGTAAATGACATCCTAAAGTGACTTCACCTTCTCTTTCTTGCACGGTGACATCGAATGTGGTTCTCTTCTTACGATCAAAATTTCTAAAGAAGGTGAATGTCACTTCTTGGTCTCCAGCAACAGAATACCGTTGAAGGTTGAGTGTATGAGGGATAGATGTTTTGACGTTTGGTTGCAAGACTCTTTCCGTTTTCGTAAAGTAGGGATCAAATGACCTAGTCAGCAGAATCGTTTTACGTAAATTTCTACCTCGAGATGATAACATGCCAAATTCACGAATACAAGCAGAGTAATCGTATGAAGTATATACATCGCTATAGTTTACGTTAAACTTCAGTTTACCATTAGTCTATTTAGTTTATATCTTACGGATCACCAAGAGTGCCCCAGTTTGTACCACCATAAACCATGTATAAACTGATTGCTGTAATACCTTGAGCCATTGCAGTTTCTTCCAAAAGCTTGGTATACTCGTCTCCATAGAAATCGAAAATTTGATCATAGGTATGTTGAAGTTGGTAATGGTTAAACCAGCCGCCTTGCAATTCAGGAATGAATATAGGTGCCTTTGTTTGTAAGAGAGGTTAAATGTCGACGTGTAGCCTCTAATCAAAGTTAACTTACATCTTTTGCACCACCTCCAAAGCCACGTACAGTTTTCTCTAATTTATCCATTGACTTCTCCATATTCTTAGGATTCCATTCATCCCAAGTACCTACAGAAACACCACTGTTGATAAGCCAAGATTTTGGCGAGCTTGAAGGGGCAAAAACTAGTAACAAACATGAATTCAGAAAAAGAACACCAATTGATCTTACTATGTCTATACACTTACTGACGTATTTATCAAATCCATAAAGATCAAACCCGAAACGACTTCTTTGCCAATACTTCTTTTTTCCGGAATCTAATTCAGGACGAGGAACCCAGCCGCCTTCTTCAAACCCATCATTAGAGAAAAAGGGAAGTGTGATACCTATATCTCTTGCAGCTTTGGCAAGAACCCTCATTTGATCGTGTAAACCTACTGGTAACATATTCGCCATTGTTTCGAAAAGTTCGTTTTCAAGTTGTAATCCAATAACACAGCCTTTTTTGTTGTTTGTGATCTGGTGCTTTCCAATAATAGGCAAGATGTTGTTTAGCCATTCAATTTCGTAATTAGCATAGTTTTTATCGTACACACGCCAAAGCATAATGTAGTTGTGTCGAATATTCAGTTCTCGTTTTGCAACAAGCCAACCGGGATAGCCGCCCGCCGCTGTTTCGGCACAGATATACGGCCCAGGAGCAGCAAGAACATATAAATTAAGCTTTTCACATAAAGTCAAAAGATAGTCAACATCACGGTTGCCATCAAAAAGATAAACTCCTTCATTAGGAGAATGATAGCCCCAATGAAAATAGATGCGAATAGTATTGAGTCCAATGGCTCGGTATTGCTTTAAAATAGATTCCCATCGCTCTCTGTCGGGAACTCTCCAGTAATGGAATTCACCAGAGTGGATTTGGGTTGGTTCGCCATTGATGATAAAGGAATATTTGTCCCAGTCGAGGATGTCATGATATTGAGCTCTATCATATGCAACATCAGAAGTTGTAATGTTCAAATTACCAAAAGTTCTTTGGTGAGCATAGAAATAAAACCCGCCTAACAAGACAGGAATTATAGCAAATAAAGAAAAAAGCGGTGCCATATCCGACATGTACTTGAATCTTTAAATGAAAGAGAAGAACAATACAGGCAATAACTTTTTTAAGCATAATTTTTGAGACACAGAACATCATCGCTTCCCAAAATATTATGATATATTATTATTAAAATGACGCATGCTCAGTGCCCATTGTATTGCCTGAGACAGATTTGGAAGTGAAAGAAACAGATATTAAGAAAAAGATGACTCCAAGGGTACAGAAGAAGGAAATCCTACACCATCAATAAAGACTACATTTAAGCACTGGTTTGGTATCGAAAGACAGCTTCGGGCAAGGGGTTTTCCATGATGGAGGTAAACGAGCTCAATCAAAAGTTGAAAAATAATTCTCAGTTGCATGCCAGGTTTTTTAGGCGAAAAGCGCTGCTGATAATAGTTGTTGGAACTAGAAGAAAGCTGCTCTTTTTGTATTTGTGGAGCAAACTTGTTAAGAAAAGTGAAGACAGCAGTAGGAGCTCGTTTTAAGATATTTGATGCACTGATACGCGAAATAGTACAAAAGCAAAGAAGTTTCCAGGTTCTACACCTTTTTCCGCATAACTATAATGCATCAATAAAGCTCTTCAACAGTGTTGAAATTCGTGACTAGTTTATATGTGACCGCGATTTTGAATTGAAAGCATGAAAAAAAAAAAAAAAAAAAAAAAAAAAAAAAAAAAAAAAAAAAAACCTTTTGATATATAGAAGACACAATCATGAACGGTGAAAATAACAACAGCAGCAATGCCAACTACGGCTATAATAACAACTATTCAGCCTACTCTTATGAGCAATACCCTAATTATTATTACCAACAATATTACTCTAATACTCAATATCCTCAACAACACATTCCGCAAGGTGATCCCTCTGCCGTCCTGTCTACTATAACACAACAGTACCAACAACAACAACAACAACAACAGCAGCAGCAGCAATACTCTTATAACGCATATCAATATTCAGCGGATTACTATAATAGCTATTATACCTCATCAGATCAACGCTCAATGATTAATTATGGGGATCTCTCTCATGATCAACAACCACAAACAGGCACTCTAGCCAAAAAACAGAGCCAACCGAAAGTTAAAGAACCAGAGCTTTTAAAGTAAATTCTATTTTTTTTTTTTTAGAAGAAACAAGCTGAATTTATTTCTCTTTCATTTTATAGACCGAAATTCTGTTGTTATAAAACTCTGAAAAGTAACATTGCCATAGCCCAACACGAGAAACTGCATGTGAAATGCCCTACTTGTGATTTTTGGTGTTTACCTTCTATATTACAAGAACATGAAGAAATATACCATGGAAAAGCCCCTAAAGAACCCAAAAAACCGTAAAGACAGTTCAGTTTTTTCCTTGATGGCAAATAACCAAACTTGTTTTTGCGATAGATCTCGACCAGATGGTATTGTACCTGCCTATGCACCTAGAATTAGTACACCAGAAGAATTAGAGTCATGGATTGCAGCCCGTAAAAAGAATTGGCCTAGTAAATTGAATGTAGAAAGAAAGGAACAAGAAATAGCTGAAAAGATAACACGTGGTGAAATTGTCCCTCATCAACAGAAACGTAAATATAATCAACAACAACAACAATCAAAGAAACAAAAGACAGCTGAATCAGAAGAAGGGGACTCTGAAGATGATAGCGATGATACAATGGATCCTGAAAGAGATGCTGTGACATCCAAGGATCCTTCTGCTATGGGTAAGATTTTATTGCCTGAAGATCGACCTATTAGAAAAAGAGTGTGCAAGTATTTTGCAATGGGTCGATGTAATAAGGGAGATGATTGTACATTTTTGCATGAATTGCCAGAAAAACATAACCGACCGAAACAACCACGCGTCATTGATCCTATTAGAAAGAGGCCTAATTTATTATTTAAAGTAAGTAGTAGCTAATCATGATCTTTACGAGTTTACTTACAGGCTTATAGTTGTTAGAGAAAGAAATACTTCAAGAAAAAAGCGTTATTCTACAGTGTCTTCGATATATTGCGGATAATATATTAGACGATGCTTCTTAAATAAACATAGGTAGGATGATCCTTACTGTGGAAGTCTTTCCAATTTACCACAGAAAAAGATGACGAATCGATTGAATGCATAAATTAGGAAACAATTCCTTCAGGAACACAAATTGTAAAGTTCAAAGTTCTTGTTTTTCTTACCTTTCTTTTTTTCATGCAAGAGGAAAAATTCATGCTTTTTCTTTCCTTCTAGTATTATTACTGGAACGTTTTCTTTAACTAAGATTATACTGTTCTTGAAAACAAAACAAAAAAAAAAGTAATGATTTACCAATGTTAGGTGGAAATATTAGGTTCCTTTATGTTACGCCACGAATAGCATTTGCATTATTGTGAATATTCTCAGGGGCACAAAAAAAAAAAACACTTATTGAGTGAAACAATGGACACCCCTTCCCCCAAAAAAAGCACTGCATTGTCTATACGTTGACATTGTTATATATTTGTGTACCGTGAGTCCAAGCACAAAATGTTATGCATCGTGTAATTCACATTGCATCTAGGACGCGCCCCAGTATATCACAATATTAAAGAGTACGCATTTGCACATCGAAAGTTTTTATTTGGAAAAATAAGATTGTAACACACTGATCTGTGCTTCAGGGACACACATGTGTACTAAACAAGCTCTTCAACATTACCATAACATAGTAGTATAACAAGTGTAAAAATAGTAGGCAATTAGTCAATGCATATATCATATGAACATTACTACATATTTCTCAAGAAAATCCATTGCCTCCATGAACTCCACATGCAATTACAAGACAATATAAATTTATCTTTTGATATAAATATAGGCGGTTTCTTTCATTTTCTTTTTTTTTTTTATTATTATTATCAATTCAAAAAACAACAATGCGTGCCTTCTCTACTTTATTAGCTGCTGCTCTCTTTGCTCTCTCTGGTAAGTGCAAGTAAAAAACCATGTATCTATATAAATAATAACAAGAACGCGTTCTATTCTATTAGCTAATGCTGCCTCTGTTTCCAAGAGAGCTGTCTCTGCTCCTGTTCAACTTTGTATCAACGACATCGTCTCTGTTGCTGACCAGCTCGCTATTGTAAAGACTGATGTAAGTTACTTATACTCCATGTCAATATATGCTACGAGTAATCTAATACGGTCTTAACATATAGGTTGATGGTTACACTAGTTCTGCTGGTTATGCTGGTGCTCTTTCTATCCACAACAAGGAACAAGTCCTCGAAACACGCCTTAAGAAGGCCGGTACCGACTGCTGTGTCAGCATTCCTCCCATCACCACTGAAGAAGCTGATGCTGTTCTTACCGTTGTTAGAAACCTTGTTCCTAAAGTTGTTGCTGCTTTGCAATCCATTGTTACTAAGAAGCCTCAATTTGATGCTGTTCTCCTTGCCACCGCTATTGTCAAGTCCGATATCAAGAACTTGAACACCCAAACTAACACCTTGGATAACTGTCTCATTGCAAAGACTCCTTCCACTCACCTCCCTGAAGCCAATGATTTGGTTACTCAAATCAACAATGGATTTGCTGCTGCCAAGACTGCTTATGGCATTTAAATTCTCAATGATAATAAAAACCAATGAAACACTGTGTGCCTTCATGATTAACAAATAATATCTTCGTCTGAGACGACATTTATTAATTTTTTGACTTTGCAGAACAAAGTCCGGAGCTATAGGGCGGATGTGTAAAATGGTCCGAGTTACAGTTTCCTTATATGGTAGAGATTATTTTTTTTTTTTTTTTTTTTTTTCAAATGGACCCACAGAGATGCACAGCAAAATCAAAGAGACAACCAAGTAAGTCAATTTTCCCTCCTTTTTAATCGATATACAATATGGCCGCTGTTGCAGCTCAAATCTCCAAGAAGAGAAAGGTAAAAAAAGGAATACATAAGATGGATAGATGGATGGGTCAAATAAACTAACATTTTTATAATATTTAGTTTGTAAGTAATCTTAGTCGATACCCCACATTGAGAGGGTAAACTCCATTGAAAGGGAGGGAATAACACACACACACATACACACACACACACAACTGCTCCCCCCCTTTCCCTTATATATGCGGAATCGACAATAGTAGATAGCTTCAACCCCTTCATTTTATTGACACATGTTGATTTAGGTCGCCGATGGTGTTTTCTACGCCGAATTGAACGAATTCTTCACTCGTGAACTCGCTGAAGATGGTTATGCTGGTGTTGAAGTCCGTGTCACTCCCGCCCGTACCGAGTAAATTATCCCTACACACTTTTGTATAGATTTAGGTTGGATTAATATGTAATAATAGAATCATCATCCGTGCCACTCACACCCAAAATGTTCTTGGTGAAAAGGGTCGTCGTATTCGTGAATTGACCACTCTTGTTCAAAAGCGTTTCAAGTTCCCCGAAAACGCTGTCGAACTTTACGCTGAACGTGTTCAAAACCGTGGTCTTTGCGCTATTGCCCAATGTGAATCTGTCAAGTTCAAGCTTCTCAACGGTTTGGCTGTCCGTCGGTAAGGAGAGAAAAACGAGTTGACTATTATAGATGTTTATGTTTCTTTATTCATAGTGCCTGTTATGGTGTTGTCCGTTTCGTTATGGAATCTGGTGCCAAGGGCTGTGAAGTTGTTGTTTCTGGTAAGGTTCGTGCCGCCCGTGCCAAGGCCATGAAGTTCGCTGATGGTTTCATGATTCACTCTGGTAACCCTGCTCGTGAATTCATTACCACTGCTGTCCGTCACGTTGATTTGCGTCAAGGTGTTTTGGGTATCAAGGTTAAGATCATGTTGGATAACGATCCTACCGGTCGTAACGGTCCCAGAAACCCTCTCCCTGATATCGTTACTATCCTCGAACCCAAGGATGAACAACCTATCTTGGAACCTTCTGCTCAAGATTTCAGACCCGCTGCTCCTGCTGCTGAACCTGTTGAAGCTTAAAAATTATCATAATTCATTAAAAAATAAAATTTGGTTTATATGCTACTTTTTTTTTTTTTTTTTTTTTATTTATTTTCAGGTAAAGACAAAACATCTTCTTTATCAACACAGTTTGTCATTTTGGTTAAGGAACGATATAAACCTCTTGCAGCAAAATCGCCCACTGCAATACCCAATGTGACCCAACGAAGTATCCAGAGTGGTAATTCAGCCAGGAATTGCCTTGAGGTATATTCATGTTGTGAATCAGCATGAAAAGCAAATATATTAAAGTGAATCCAAAACAAGATGACCAGTGAACAGCAATAAGTTAACAAGAAACCTTTCAAAAGTTTACTGAATCTTTTTGCAATACCGTCCATTCTTTGTTCTTGAAATTCTTCTGGTAAAACCATGATATCTTCATCTTGCTGATCTTGACCGAGTAAAACAATATCAAACATATCATTCAATATTTTATAAGTAAAATAGATGTTGTTTATGCTTCCTAATAAAAAGAAGCCAAGGTGAAAGTGTTCCAAACGACATAAAATGATTTGCCAAAGACGTGCGTCTGAGAAGGGTAATAAGAAATAGTAGACTAAGCGGTTCGAAAAAAGTGCATGATCATTGGTGGAAGGTGCAAAACAAACAGGAAAAGGAGAATATAACACATGAATTGTACTGTTACTGTTCATAGTAGATGATGATGTTTTTAAGCTTTCATAAAATAAGCTTGGTAGTGAATGATTAGCCCATGCTTGTGTAATACCGCCCGAATAATTTGATAATAATACAGAAAAGTGAATAAATGCTTTCATCATACTACCTAACATTTATTCAATATTTATTTTGTGTATATTTTCCTTTTATTTCAACAACTTACCAGAAGGTATTAATATAAGGCCTAATAGAATAGCCGTAATTATAATTCGAAATACTAACATGATATTAATAAATGTACTACCAGCATAAATAACCATTATAAATCACCTCTATATTGCATTAATGTTGCCCAGAGTGTACGTTGTTTAACCCACAGCTTTTGTTTACAAAGTTGACAATGATATATATCACTTTCTCGACCAGTTTGTAAAAGTGTCTTTCTCCAACCAGCCATACACTGAGGATGTACGTATTTACTATAATATTATTAAACTACTACTATTACTTTCTATAAACGCAGCCTTATTTACATTGATCCTTTACAGTGACAAGGCGATATTAAAGATTCAATATAATCTTTTTCTAAGCATATTTTACACATTCGCATCTCATTATTATCTGGTAACATGTTATTTATCAAGTAAAAAAGTAAAAAAAAAAGTAAAAAGGAAAAAAAAAAAAATATATGTATATAAAAGATCTAAGCCAATGAAAATTTTATGCAAGCCTGAAACCTTCAACTCACATGACCATTATATAATCTATTATAGAGACCTTCTTTCAATGTTAATCTTCGTGACGCTTTAATGACGTTTACAAGCTGCATATCCGGAAACCTGGTTTTGGTTGCTAGGTAATTTTACTTTATTGAAAACAAAATGATTGGAATTAATATCTAACATACATCCATAGTGTCGCTCTTCGTTAATTTTTTTTTTTTTTCCTTTTCTTTTTTTTTTTTTTTTTTTTACTTTCTGTACCAAAGTTGAGTGATCTTGGTCTAATTATAAAAAGCGTTTAATATATGAACTTTTAAAAGAGGAAAAAAAAAAAAAAGCTTACTCTTCTCATCTTCTTTTGCAATTGGAAAATACCATAAAGTAAGGCTTCAGAAGTAGGAGGACAGCCAGGGACGTAGATATCAACAGGAACAATACGATCACAACCACGGACAACTGAGTAAGAGTAATGATAATAACCACCACCATTTGCACAAGAACCCATAGAAATAACCCAACGAGGTTCAGGCATCTATTATTGTTACTGTTGTTACTATTATTCTCGCTTTCTCTTAATAAATGCAATTACCTGATCGTAAACCTTTCTCAAGGCAGGGGCCATCTTATTGGTTAAAGTACCAGCAACAATCATAACATCAGATTGACGGGGTGTAGCACGGAAAACAATACCAATACGATCTTGATCATAACGGGGAGCAGAGCAGTGCATCATTTCCTATAAAAACCTTTCTTTTTAATATCAAAATAGCACGATTTGTTGAATTAATCGGCTTACAACAGCACAACAAGCTAAACCGAAAGTCATAGGCCAAATAGAACCTTCACGGGCCCAACTGATAACACGATCAACTGTAGACAAGACATATTCTAAAAAAAAAAAAAAAAAAAAAAAGAAAGTGTCAAAATATAAATAGTTGCTGCGAAATTGAAATAGCTAACCTGCGCTATTGTTAGGAGTGACTGTAATGTCTTTAATTTGATCAATATTTCTAACAACTTCGGTTGACATGAAGCGTTGTGAGTTGATCATTGTTTGAGGAGCTGTCTTGGCTATATTGAAATTACTCCATTAATGAAATCATGTTTTTTTTTTTTTTTTTTCAATTTTACAAAAATCCAACCCTGCAAAAACATTTAGAATGAGAAGGGGGTTGGAGAGTTGTAAAATCGTCGTTTGTGTCTTTTTGTTTGTTTTTGTTTGTTTACCCAAGGCTCTTTTGGCAAATTGTAATCCAAGTGCAGATGTAGCCATTGTAATTATTTAAATAGAGTGGGGAGGGTGAAAAAGGCAAAGTTTTTGTTTATTTGAAGAAATCGAGGGGTTTCAATCAAATTCCTTTTTTTTTTTTTGACTTTCCAACCCCACATTACCAACCAAAGAGGGTGACGTAGATCACTGAGATTCAATTTTGTAGAAGATGAACGTTCTTCTCAGTACGTGTACATAGCAACGAGAAATTAAGCATTATTTATTGATTATATTAAGAATGGTAGTTTAAATAGAAAAGTCATCGAGACTGCTTTCACTTTGTTTCTGTGCTTCCTCTTTGGTGGTCTTAAGACCATCCAAGATACCAAGGCCAACAAGTTTTCCGACGACGCTACTTCCTTGAGGTTGAACTTGGTTTTTATCAGTATCTGTTGATTGGAGCTGGGGTACTTGTTCAGGCAAAAGAACGTTCTCTTCATGTTGATCTGAGGTTGATAATAGGTTATTTTCTTGTTCACTGTAATCCACCTCTGTTGCTGCTGCTTCAGAGGAGTCTTGTTGGGTATTAGCACTGCTAGGTAATCCTTGGGGCTGTACGTGCTTTGAATGTAAATTGACTAAAGGTAAATCAGCCAAGAGTTTATCGAGCGCTACAATACTTCTTTTATTCTTTAACGTTGCTGGTCTCTTGGTATCAGCAGTAGTAGGTGTTTTTGCCAAATCAGTAGCCTTCTTCCTTTCACCTGCAGGAAGAATAGAGCTTGTAACCGCATTCAAATCTGTAATTTGACCTGGACTTGTAGTGAGAGAAGTAAGTTTTACTTTATCCAAAGGTGGCAATCCCAACAGCACCCTTTTATTGAATACCACCTTTTCCCTAGAAGCCATGACACAGCTTGCTATAAAGACAAGAGTAACGGAAGTCAAAGTAAAGAAGCGCATCTTAAACAGAGTAATAAGAATAATAAAAGCAGCAGTAGCAAAACGACATTTATATGTATTATATGCAAAAAGGAGAGAGTATGATAATACATTGTATTGTGTCTTTGAAAGATCTCCTTTATTGTCTCATAAAACGTTGTCATAATATAATGCAAAATATGTATATTAATTGCTGTCATAAAAATGGTAAAAAAAGCTTTAGTCAAGTTGGAAAATAAATAACACAACAGGAGAACACTCTGTTGTATATATTTCAGTTTCATAATTGTTGAGAGGTTCTATGGAGATTGTTTGTTAGGTACAATCTAACTATTGATAATAAATACATTATTTCTATGGGCCGTATTTTTAGCTGTCTTCATATAATAACCATCCTAATATGATTTCACCATATTCCTGTATATAATGTAGTAGTAAATAAATGTGATGGGACATAAACAACACTAACAATCCTTCAGAAAGCATAAAGAATTGTTACCTAGTTATAATAGTATCCGAAGAAGCAACATAAGTGATATTGGGACAGTTTAAATACTTTACATATAATCCTCTTCTACTATACAGAGATATAAGAAGGAGGAATTATGCAAAATACAGGAACTTCGATTCTAGTATATATAACAGAACAAACAAAATATTAAACTATAGAATTTTATTATTGACTGACAAGACAGTGTATTAATTAATTAAAAAAGTGTCACTTGTCATGAGTATATTGCTATGTATCTACGTTTCTGTAAACTATACATAGGAGAAAAGCAAAGGAGGGAAAAGGAAACGTTAGTATAAAACCACTTTTAATGCTATAATTATGAGGCATTAAAAAAGTGCACTACGGTGACCATGTAATTATGAGTTTTCAAATCTTTGAACTTATGCAGTACGTGTACATATTATAATATCACTACTTTCCGATGCTAAAGTCCACATTCATGCGTATTATACAAGAACCTCTTTCACTTAATATGATAAATTACCTTTTTCACGGCATTGAAAAGTGTCAGATAGTTACACAAAGGCACGTCATATCTCATGCTTAACTTTCTCCAGCTAACTTTCGTTTTTAATGCCATAAAGAACAACTTCAACTTTATAGAACATAAAATGCCCATACATATTAGCAGTAAGTATAAAGATATAATCGTGCACTTTCTTTTTCTTTTGTTTGTTTGTTTTTCTTTTTTGTGAAAGTTTACACAGAGTCCAAGTCATAATTGTTAATATGGGGCTTTGTAATAACCTTTTTTTTTATTATTATTTTGTTTTTTCTCTAATAACAGGGTGTGCTATCACTCGCTCAACAAAACTACACAATCGAAAAACTTCCCAAACCTGCTGATCAATCTATTACTATGGACTTGGGAAAAGATGAACTATCTAACATAATCATAGAGGCTATACTTTCTAACCCAAAACTGTTTTGCGACATATGCGATAAACATTATCAAACTAAGAATAGCTACAGATTCCATATGATGTATATTCACAACTTTAAAATCAAAAAGCTTGTATTAAACAATAACGAAAAGTATACGTGCAACTTATGTGATGATAAATGTTATTCTTCACCCAAGTCCTTAAAGCAGCATTACAGATACGCCCATCATCATCGAGCAAAATCTAGCTCTATTCAGGACCCGTTTATAGATTATACTGGACTGGTCTGTTATTCTTGTAACAAAGACTTCAAGACTAAAGAGAGTCTCAGGTCCCATATTTACCGTATCCATAGCGACCCGTTGTTAACAGCAGTAAAAGATGATGTTACACCTTCTCAACAGACTAAGAGTGGTGATAATGTTAACTCTACTAAAGGTGGTGAAGCTATAGACTCTGAAATAAGTATTTACGATACAGACCTATATTGTCATTTATGTGATCGCATGTATAAAAGCCGCAATTCTATCATGGACCACAACAGATACAAGCACAATATGACACATAGAGTTAAAAAAGACATAGTAATAGAAGAGAAAACGGATCCCCCAAACATAAGCGATCCCAATTTTTATTGCCAATCCTGTGGTCGATTCTACAAATCTTACCACTCTTATATGCACCATTTACGACGTATTCATAAAATGAAGTTAAGAGCATGGAACTGCAGACAAAAAGAAAAAATCAGACCCAACGACAAGTACTATTGCGATAGCTGCCATTATACTTATAAGCATTCAAAAAGTTTCAAGTACCACGTTTATTCAAAACACAGGGACAGACCATTGGCGACTATCACCAGAGGAAACTCACTTCAACCGAACGCTACACCCATTATGGACGACCCACATGGCTATTGTTTAGTGTGTGATCGAACATTTAAGAGCAGAATAGTTTATAGAAAGCATGTGGCGAATACACACCTTTTGAGTCTCGAATCATTCAGAGAAACTGGTGTTGCTTGTTTACCGATTAAGCAGAAACAAGAAATGCTCACTGTAAAGACAACAACGACGGATTTTCAAAACGAAAAGAATAAGTATCATTGTCCGATCTGCCTCAAAACTTATCGACACAAATCACATTATCAATATCACCTATTTTGCCAGCATGGTATGTCATATTCAAAAGCTGCAGAAGTTAGTAAATTAAGCATGTAATAATAAAATATGATATGCACTCATACTTGTTCTATTGGTGGTACCGTAGTAATTTAAGTTTCCTTTAAGGTTGATGTATGTACGACGTTCAATTGAACAGGCTTTCATTCATGCGTATATAAAGGCAAAATACTAAAATAATAGGACCAGGTTTATGTTTCAAAATAAAAAGCTTGCGAGCTTATCAGTCAAGTTAATAAAGTAAAAAGATCATCCTCATTAAAGTCAAAAATTATATAAAGAATCTCGAACATCATCATCATGATTTGTTACGCACAGACAAATATATCACACATGGTATAGCGTAACATACACCATTCATAAGAGAGGCTGGCATGCGGTTTTTTTTTTTTTTTTTTTAAAAAAAATATCAACAATAACAAAATATCGTAATTCCAACATTTTTGCAAAAAAAGCATTTTAACCTTAACAAGTAAATCAAAATTTTACCCTAGTCATAAGAAGAAGGAGGGGGGACGGTTACTATTCAGTTACATTGTATTCCCACAGGGCATGGTTTCAGGTTGATGTTATAAATGCATGAAATAAAGATACAACATAGTACAAAATGTCATTTTTAATTCGAATATCAATGTCACTAAAAGCAACTTTGGGTTAGTACAAAGATGTCAATCCTGTCAAAATCAGTTGTCATAGATACTTTCAAAGAAAATCAACATGTAGTTAAGAAATATAAATAGACTTTTTTAAGTTATTCTACTAATTAATATTACTTGGAAACTGTTAAACTATCAAACAGATATTATATCAATGCTAAAATGTCGTTTAATAGCATTGACAGTCTCTCGCCCTTTTTTTTTTTTTTTCACTTAAGACATCATAAATAAAAGAACTTTTTTTTTTTTTAGTTTGATCACCTTTAAACAGTAACATAAAAAAGAAGTAACTCAAAAGATAACTGGTTATGTATCTCTGAATCTCAATTGAGAAAAAAAAAAAAAAGAAAGCGGAACCCCTTCTCCTCTCTCGTCCCTTAGATTTTAAAAGGAATCCAGGCAATTAAAAAAAGAAACAGGCAGACTTGCTTAGATGATTGTAAAAGTTTTCCCGTATATTGATGGGTTGCCTGCATAATGTTCTTTATAAAATAAATGAAGAGAGAAGAGTAGACTATCTTATCAGCTGATTCATCATTAGGTCATATAAAATAATACAACTTTTTCGATCTAGGAGCATCGAGCACGGCCCAATTTCTCTTCGTTGTTGTCTAAACTTGAGCTCATGGGGGTAACATGCAAATATCGGACAATATGCAATCAAATTTGTTTGCTATGTCTCAAAACTTGCCCTGGACTTCCACCACCAAGCCAGTGCGCTTATTTTTTTTTTTTTTTGCATTTAAAGTTTTGTTTCACTCATGGATTTTTTTTTTATATAAAAAAACTATATATAATATGTTCTTTTCTCTTCTCCTTCTCTTAATTATACAATGCCCAACAGAAAAAGATCAACTGGACCTAAAGCACCCCCAAAGCTCTTTCGTTGCCATGGTTATGGAAACTGTAACATGGTATTTACTCGCAGCGAACATTTAGCAAGACATGAAAGAAAACATACTGGAGAAGTAAGAACACACCATTCACAAACCACATGTATATTTAATTTTTCTATTTAGAAACCTTATCAATGTATTGTTCCTGGATGTGAAAGAATGTTTAGTAGATTTGATAATATGATGCAACATACTCAAACTCATGAAAAGAACCGCAAACCTTCTCGTGCCAATGCGTCTTCTAATACGACGAGAGCTACGCAGCAGCAGCAGCAGCCACGAGCAGTGTGCAGAACTGGTGCCTCAACTCGTACCGAAGATGATATCAGATATAACGAAGAACACAACCACTCATACATGTCTGTTGTTGAATCTCCACCTGAAAGTTCGTCCATGATAAATAGTCGCACATTACCATTACCCAATACACGAAGATCGTCGATGTCAAGTTATGGCAGCACAAATAATAACCTTCCTCATTTATTAAACGGCTATCCCAGCCACCACCCTTCCTATTATGACACACCTCGTAACCGTGCTTCTTGGCCCTTAAGAAGAGAAACAGCGGCTTTACATTCATCGCCTTCTTATCCTTACTACAACCCTTATAATAATGACACATCAGATCCATATGGAGGAAGACGCTCTTCTGTATCTACTGTATCTTCAGATGCTTCACTTGTTTCTCCCATGTCTGCCAATTTCCCTCTACATCAACACAAAGAGCCTGAAATTGTACGACGAAGGATTTCCATTGATGATCTTCGGCTACCTATTGAAGATTTAAAGAACATACATTTAGAAGAAGAAAAAATAACTTATGATGATAAAAAAACAGTTGATATTACTTCAGATGAACTTGAAGCACTTGAAGGTTTTAGTAAATTTCATTCGACTTCTGTCATAGGAGCTCCATGTGCCTCAGGTAAATAGTAAATAACCCTACACTCTCTTAGTAGATCATTAAATTGGAATAATGAAATAGAAACCTCTCCAAAGCTATTTAATGGTAGCAGCCCTAATTTTGCCTCGCAAGTGTGTGCCATGAGACAACGCGTCATGACGTCAAATGAATCATATCAAAGAGGTTGAGTTTTATGTATAGAAAATCATTATTTGTTTTGAATTCATTAAAAAAAAAATAAAAAGAACGTTAGTCTTGAGCAGGTTTAGCAGGTCCAGTAGCATTAGTAGAATCTGTTCTAAAAGTATTTGAAGTTTCTTCAAGATCAATATTATCTGTTGTTGCTAATTTTGAGTAATTGATTCTACTAATCAATTTATAATATCGCGTGACAACATAAGCAAAATAAAACTATGATTATGTAATAAAGTTAAAAGAAAAAATCCAAAGATACTCTTTTTTTTTTTTTTTTTACGTGGACTAATCTTAAAATAACTAATACAAGAATACTAACTTCACTTTCCATCTTGAATACTCTATCATGTTCTGCTAGTTTCTCGGGATCATCGGCCAAATCAGGCAAACTGTGGTCAGTATTCACAAACCATTCAATGGAATTCCAAACAGTTGAAATTAAACTAAAAAAACAATCCAACCAAAATATCATTGTATACCAGCGAAGTATACGAACATTATCCTAATACAATGAACTCTAATTCAGTCATTTCTTGAACGATTCCTTTTGTTTTTGTTTTTTTACTGTATATAAGCCGTATAAACTGTATGAAAATATAGCAATTGCAATTAAAGAGTAAATGTAGCTCCAAGTAGTGAAAAAGTCGCTAAAGTCAAAAGACAATATACCATAGAAACCAGATAATTTATTCAACTACACTAGATGAATCAATGAAAGAGTAAAAAAAAAAAAAAGGGAAGAAAACTTACAATGCCAAAAATTGTAATGAGGATTACACCTTCAATGTGAATAAGTGAATAAATCAGAAAAACACTAATAAAGACAAAGACATACCCGTTTTAATTGGAATGAATCCACAACATTGTCTTCCTTTTGATGAGGGCATCTTTTAATTAGTTATCGAAAAGAGAAAGATAGGCTCATAAATTTTTACACCTGGCGTTGAATTTGCGGAAAAAAACATCACATGTTTGATCTGTCAAATAAGGGGACAGACATAAGAAAATCTTAGGGTCTAAACAAAAGTTTCGCTCGTACTGCTTCCATATTACAATTAGAGGCATAAAGGGGGCAAACTGCCTATAAATAGTATTTGCTGTAAAACAGGCCAATTGATTCTATAATTACTAGAAGCCTTGTTGTATGAGAATTTCACAGAAAAGGGCTAAACATAAGTGTAACTTTGGAAACAAAAGACCTACTTGCAATGTGACACTATAAAATTCCAATTTAAATTTATAAATATTTGTGTAGATTGTTAAACTCGCCCATACTACAACATTCAGGAACACACACATATATACTCTTTTTAAGGGAGTCTTTTATTTATACTCTTTCTTTTCTTTTTAATATGAAATCAAGCATACAAGAGCATTTAATTTATAGACTATTTTATTCTTTCACATCACAAGAAGATAGGACATTACTAACAAAGTTAACACCATTCGCCATTACCTTCTTTTTAGTCATCTACTCGACGCTTCTTTTCACAAGTGGCTACTGTTTTTTACTATTTCTAGCTGTTGGTTTTAGTCTTGGTTCAATAAACAAACAAAAAGAACACAAAATTCCACAGGAACACTACTATGTTCCTCTTCAATTAGAGCAGGAAGAGGTAAAAAAAAAAAAATTATGCAACACAAAAAAGGACATAACAAATTATTCTGAAGTGTAGTAGTAGTTCAGAAACACTTCAGCTATTTTATCCTCCTTTAACCGCAACAGTGAATCGTCTACTAGATTATGTAATGCGTGATTTTGTTTCAAGTTGGTGGCAACCTTTGAATTTTTACAATGACACCACCTTTGAAAAACTTGGTCGCCAGAGTGTCAACACAATGCTCCTTAATTTACAAAAGATATTGTTGAAGCAAGAAAGAAAAGATCTTGTCATGTCTACTTTATACGGTGTAGCAAATACACTAATTATACACATGGTAAAACACATATATAATAAATACCACAGAGCATTTACACTGATGAAAATACATATAGAGAGAATGCAGATCACTAGAAGAATCTCAGTTATCAACAGAAGAGTACATATTACAAAATCCTCAATCACCCTTTGCTCAACTCTTTTCTAAAGAAGAACAACACCGTCAATTAAAAGCATTAAGTCATCTATTCCTAACTAAAACTTTATCACCAGCAGACAAGAGCTCTAGGTTACAAATGACCCTGATTAGCGAAATATTGGCTACCCATGTATTGGGAAATATGCTAGATAGTTTCAGTGATCCTGATTTTCTCAATTGCTGGATTATTCATCTTTTACAGCTATCTACACATAATGATACTGCTTTGACGGATGAATCTATTGCCCAAGGCCTTACCATAGCAACAGCAAGCATGGATGACGACGATGCAAATAGTACCATGACTACTACGAGTACGGTCACTTCTTTAACAAGAACTTCTGAGGATACATCTCCTCACACCCCACCACAACAAGAATCAGATATACTCTTTGACGATTCACCAGCACGAAGTTTAGAAAACGCACTGTCTTTACGATCTTCTGTAACCGAGTCTTCACTTAAACGAGGACTATTGAGCTTTTCTATCATGGATATATCTGCGCCCCGTGGGGCTACTATTAATGATCAACCACTCAACAAGGAAGATCTTGCATACATTATACAAATTGAACAGCCTGCCGTCGAAGATGATCATGCAGGTTCCGAAGGAGGGGGATATGTAATAACACGTACTTATAGCGATTTTGAAACTTTCCATGACATTTTACGTGCAAAGCATATACAACGAATCTCAAAAATTCAATTAAAGCTACCCTTAGATACGGCTCACGCTTTGCCATCATCATCTTGGTTAACAAAAATGGGTACCAATCAACAGAGAAAAACAAAGAGGATGTCACTCGATTCTATCAGCAGTCAGCTTGAACACTACATCCGCATAGTCGTAAAAGATGATGAGCTGAGCACAGATTCTATTGTAGTTTTGTTTTTGAGAAAAGAAAAGCATACAGGGGTGATAACTTCGTTTTCTAAAGAATTCGAGGATGAGGCCATCGCTGCACGGAACTACAGCAGTAGTGTGTCTAACCCAGCTCTTACACGATCATTTTCTTTGTTTTCACGGAATAATACGAGTAACAATACGATCGCTGTTGAAGAAAGCAATGAAGGACATCAAGAGCCAAATAGCAATAGATGGTTTACCCTCAACAAATCAAAGACGACAAGGAGTGGGTCTGTATCAAATATTGTAATGCAGTCAACCAAGGAAATACCGATAGAAAAAGAAGAAGCTGAAATCACAGCTGAAATAGAGGACTCAACACCTTTCAGCACTACTAGTAGCGATAGAATACTTGTACCCGAAAACAGTAATGCTGAAGAAATAGCAATGACGAATAAGCCTATGGCTAAACCACTTTCCACCATGGATGTCGAACTACTGATCGAAACAACCTATGCACTTGTCGTTGAGATATTTAACCTCACTGCTTCAAACAACAATAACAGTAACAAGGCTTGGATGCGTCGATCTATACTGAACCTTTTACGAGAAATCGTGCGTCGTTCTTATGTTGACTTTATCTCTGAGCAATACACGGACTTTATTAATTCTTACATGTCTCCAGATGTCATGGTAAACGTGCTAAATAAGTTGGGCGAGAGCTTCTGGCCAGAGGGCCGCCCATGGGTAGCACAACATGCGGACAGTTGTCGTACAGAAGTAGAGAAACAGACAAGCAAGGCATTAGCAAGAAATGTTTTGACTTCAAAAGAGATTATTCCTAATACAATGCGTCAACTCATGGGTGATCAAAATTGCTACCTTGCTATGGATCGTATTTGGAGTAGACTACAAGATCCAGATTTAAATCGAGTACTCGTATTGCAGCTTTTAGAGAGATTCATAAAGCCCGTGTTAGGTTGACCCTTTGTCCGAGCCGAGCAGATAAAGTGGATGTGAAAGGTTTACATGAAAATAAAGTTTTAGTGAACACAACACCTCCCGAACCCCCCCTTTTTTTTTCTAATTTTTTTTTTTTTTTTTTTTTTTTTTTTTTTTTTTTTTTTTTTTTTTTGTTACTGTTGTTGACATGAAGGATAAGATCGAGTATTATAAATTAGAACACAAGATTCAAAGTTCACATGAATGCCTTGTTTCTAAACTGAAAAGTTCAAATAAAGTAATGAAATTATTGGACAGCCGAAGCACAAAAAAGAAAAAGAGCTCTTCTTTTTTAGTACAAGCAGCGCCTTTTGCTGGTACGAAAAAGATGATAAAAGTTGTAAAGAGTCATAGAAAGCCTCTTTCTACCGGGAAAATCTTGAAACGCGATCAAAATGGTAACTATAGCTTTGTGGAAACAGCTTCCAACACGATATGGGGCTACCTGGCCAAAAATGAAGTCTTGTTTCCTCTCGAAAAACGCATGGATAATCGATTAGAAGATGAAACAGCGGGTTATACAATAGGAAGCCATCCAAATTCAGACATACAGTTACGTAAAAAAAACAAAAGAAAAATAGAACAAGATACTTATTTCTAGTCAATTATATTAGGATTCTTCACTTTAATGCAGAAACAAACCACGCCATCATTTATTGTGTAAAGCATATGTATACATAGGTTGTTGACGTGTATTTTAACTCTTTCTCTCTTTAGAAATCAGAAATAAAGAAAAATGAAACCACCTTGGGCACCTATTTATACAATCGAAGGTAAGAAAAAAAAAAAAACAACGATGTTTGTTTGTTTTCATTTTGATTGACTTGTAACACAATAATAAAAAAAGTTCCACTGGCACTTGGGTAAACTCAGAACTTGTCAAAGAACAAGTACAATTAAAGCACAATGACAGGATTTATTTTATGGATCCAGAAAAGTATCCAGCAAGAGGTATGTATGCATAGTTACTTGTTTTTATCCTATATTGATTGTCATATAGAAAACCATTGTTATACCTTTGTGAAACCGGAATATACGACTACTTCTGTATACTCTATTGAAAATCTATACACTTATCAAAAGAAAATAGGCTATGGCAAGTTTGGTGTTGTCCATTTGGCTAAATGTAAAACGACACGAAAATTGGTAGCCATTAAGCATATACCCAAGGAAGTCATCAATAGTTCTTCAAAATCAAAAAGCTCTTTACTTCGTGAAATAAGTGTTTGTATGGCGTTTCCTCAGCATGTAAAGTGCTTTTATTTATATGTACATTGCCAATTTTTTGCCTAATTCTACTCTACATATAGCCTTGTATTATACAAATTTCCAAGTTATTTGAAAAAGATAACAACATGTTTATTGTCATGGAATAGTAACGTAGCAACGCACTAATGAGTTACATACAAGACTGACCCATGTATGCATAGTGGCCAAGGTGGTGATTTGTTTGATACTGTGAGTTCAAATGAATACCCATTAAAAGAATACGAAGTCAAGATTATTTTTGATCAGATTGCACACGGCATTGCGGTAAGGTGTTTTATAATTTCATTAGTATTGACATAACTGATATGTATATATCTAGTTCTTACACGATCATGGCATAGTTCATCGAGATATTAAACTAGAAAATGTCATTATGTGTGACAGAAAAAACTTGATTGTAAAACTATGTGATTTTGGTTTATCTACTTTTATAAAGAGTGGAAGATCATTGGAAACAAACTGCGGTACAATGATGTATGGTAAAGTATGGAAAACTCTGTAGCATGTTGTAGATGAACTAATAGACAAAAATAGCTGCACCTGAATTAATTGAATGTGAAAAAGGTTATGGTGTTGAAATTGACATCTGGAGCTTGGGCGTTTTATTGTTCACTGCATTAGCTATGAATACACCTTTTAATCAAGGTTAGCCATAATGACTAAAAGTTTATATGGAGAGAGACTTGACCTTTTTTTTTTTTTTTTTTTTGAAATAATAGCAAGTGAAGACAATGAAGAAGAGAAAGCAATACTTAAAGCTAATATCAAACGAGGTATTATTCGATTTGACAATCCTATATGGAAAAGTATTAGTAGAGATGGTAAGTAGTGTTATTGTACACATGTACGCATACACTAAAACCCCTTTCCTTCTTTTTTTTTTTTAGCACGAAATCTTATTAGAAACATGCTGACTGTTGATATTAGAAAACGATACAACATACATCAAGTTTTGGTAAACCTTTATTATGCATATTTTTCTTTCATTTTTGTATTCACTATCTTGTAGGAACATCCATGGCTCCAAAATATCGAGGTAACTATGAAATAGAATACTCGCAAATTTACAGCTAAAACTCATATCATGTACGTAGAATAAGGAAACAATGAAGGCTGGGTTGAGAAGAAATCCTGCATTAGTTGAATACCTTCATCGTCATGATTCCCTTTAAACATATATAACACTTGTACACATTTTATACCAGGATTTGCAGGGCCAACTAGTAGAATGATTATTATTATAGGAAATAAAAGCATCATCTCATATTATATTAAATATACAAAAATACATAAGGTCTATTCTAAGAGTTTAGATTTCAAGAGCAATTTGTTCCAACACAACAGCAACACCATCGTTATAGTTTTCACAAGTGATAAGGTCTAGTTATTTACAATCAATAAATGTAGCTCACAAAACAGATATAAACTTACCAGCAGAATCTTTAGCCTTTTGATGAGCATTACCCATAGCAACACCAATACCTAAGCACATAAACGCGTTAGTATCACCTTACTTCTATCTATCTTGCATGAACTTACCAGCATATTCAAGCATTTCACAATCATTAGGCATATCACCAAAGGCAATTAATTGATCACGTTGAATATTCACCTTTTCACAAAGATCTTTAATAGCAGTAGCCTTACACACACCAACAGCAGACACTTCAACAAAATAAGGACTAGAGAAAGTATAGTGGATCATCTCTTTCCACTTGGGATCTGTTAACACGTTCTTTTGAAGATAGTCATACAATTGATCAGCAGGCCACTCACGATGCAAAATCATGAGCTTTTCAATGGTATCCTTTTCGTTGGCTAATTCATTCAAGTCATCTACACGGTTGTAACAGTGACCTACCCAGCTCCAACGTTTTTGTGCATAGGCCTCTTCACAACGGAAATTGGCTCCACTTTCACCACCAATCAAGATATCTTCTGGACCAAAGTGAGCCTTCACTTCTCTGATCAAAGCACGCACAGCTTCAGTGTCGATCGAGTATTTACGGATGATTTCCTTGGTTTTGCTATCAAGAACAATGCCGCCGTTACAACTGACAATCATGGGTGCCTTAAGACCTGCTTGAGCTACTAAAGGAATCATACTTCTAGGAGGACGGCCAGAAGCCATGATAATACGCAAACCCTTATTTTCTAATGCTTGGAGTGCCTTGATGGTACGATCTGTCATTCTTCCACTATTATTATCATATAAGTTTTTGGCTTGTTCCATGTCTTTATTTTTTTTTTTTTTTTTTTTCTTACCCATTGAAGCCACCAACAATCAAGGTACCATCAAGATCAGAAGCGATCATTTTAATATGAGAGTAAGTGGGTGTAGTAGCTAATGCTGTAGGTGACATTTTTATTTTGTTATCTTAAAGAAGTAAGAGAGGAAAATAAAAAAAAAAAAAAAAAAAAAAAAAAAAAAAAAAAAAAAAATTTTTTTTTTTTTTTTTTTTTTTTATTTAAAAAAAAAAAAAAAAAAAAAAAAAAAAAAAAAAAAAAAAAAAAAAAAAAAAAAAAAAAAAAATTTTTTTCTCTGTATTTTATTTTATATATCTAATCGATCAGATCTTTAATCCAAGACTACAGCAGGTTTCTTCTTTTATTTTAAATCTCAGTGAAAACATGAACCACAGCACAACAATGTTGTTCCTGTATTGACAAACACAAGTAGATATTATGAGTGATCTTCCAGTGAAAAGTTTGCCTTTTTGGCACGTTGTGTTCCCTCATCTACTAAAAGTACGTCATGAAAAAAAAAATTATTAATGCGATCAAAGATTATAAAATTTTGCCTTTTATCCACTATTGTTTAACAGAGATGGAGTCTAATGAGACATTAGTTTCTCCAACAATAAAGAAAACAAGATCTTCTTTTATTGAAGAATCTCCTCCTACCATCGTTAAACAACCGGCAACACCACCAGCGATACAAATACCAGTAACAAGTGCGCCACCAGCAACAGGAGTACGATCTCCTCAATTACCTTCATCACCTTCTCTTCCTAATCTCGATAATAAACGTGCTCTTGTAGCTGATCTTGTTCCTGACCTTCATGGCTTACTTCCAAAAAAGGGGTTGTCCACTGAACTTAACACACACGATGCAGTCGTTTCAAGAGAGGCTGTAACTGCAGCTGAAAACAAACCAATTCCTCCTGCAGCATACACCATGCCCGGTAGTTTCGCATTGTTACATAATAAGTCTCGTATGCCAGAATGGTACAGAGCTGGATGGACTTCTACAAGCCGTGGAAAAACCATGGAGGATTGGATCCCTTCGTTTCTATACGGTGAATGGTATCATCATGGATCTGCTCTCTTTCTTACTGCTTTGGTGTCCTACATTCTAGCCAAAATAAATGCAGGTGTGGGTACACTCATTTTATTCTGTTTATGCATAGGTAAGCAACCGCCTTTTTTTTTTTTTTTTTTTTTTCATTTATCGTGTTAACTCACAATAAAAAGCATCTTATTATAGTACAAGCACAAAAAGATTTCGCAGAAACACACGTGACGATATACAAAGAGAAATCGCCAAATTCAAATTGGAGGCCGATGAGGAATCAGTTGAATGGATGAATAGTTTTGTTAGCAAGTTTTGGCTTATATTCGAACCTGTTTTATCCGCTCTGGTTGTAGAAAATTTGGATAATTATATTGCAGATTATTTACCACCTTACTTGGATTCTATACGTTTGACGACATTTACCCTTGGATCGAAGCCATTTCGCATAGAAGCTGTCAAAACACATTTAAACCCAGAGCCTGATACCGTGGTAAGTTTATAAAGTAGATAGAGTATACTTAAAATAATGTATATAAGTGTATGGATTGGAGAGTTTCATTTACGCCAAACGATTTGGACGATTTAACAGAAGATGAATTGGATTATAAGGTGAACCCAAAAGTAATTATGAACGCGCGTGTGGGCGGTCGTCGTGTTGGCGCTGGTGTGCCAGTCCTTGTGGAAGACATGGCGTTCGAGGGTCACTTGAGAATGAAAATCAAGTTTTTTAGTCGCTTTCCTTTTGTCAAGATGCTCGAAGCAAGTTTTCTTGAAAAGCCTGATTTTGACTATGTTTTGAAACCTATGGGTACAGATTCGTTTGGTTTTGATGTCAACTTGATCCCTGGTCTATCCAGCTTCATTCGTGAACAAGTACACCATATTTTAGGCCCTTTGATGTATTATCCGAATTTCTTTTCTTTTCATGTGGATAAATTCTTTGATGGTGACCTTGATTTCAGTAAGTTGCCTTTTATTTTTCTATTAGTGCACTATATACTTATGAACAATGTAAGATGCTGTAAACGGAATCTTGGCTATAACTGTATATTCTGCCGATACTATTAAAAATGTGGACGACTTGATCGACGGTTCGCTTGATACATATATACGATTTTATCTGGACCATAGTCAAGAGCTGGATCGAACCGGAATCTGTGAGCAATCTGTAGCGCCTGTTTGGAACGAGACACGATATCTAAAGCTGCATGATTTGGATTCTCTATTGTCTTTGGAGTTACGTTTATCTAGACCAGGGCTTAAGGATAGACGTTTAGGAACGGCAAATGTGGATCTCTCGATTTTAAAAGACGAAACACAGGCTGAGCGAGAAGGATTGTAAGCCAGTAACTACTCGAAATATTCTTACATACTAACGGAATGTTTTATAATAGAAATCTTTTGGTTCTGCGAAATGGTAAACAAGTTTCTGATCTACGTGTAGATATCAAATATCTACCTATTTCAAATAACACAGAACATGGCGAACCTGCTATTCAATCCAGTAACTATACTTTGATTACTTTTCATGATAGGATATTCATTTTTTCTCTTTATAAACTAGACTCTGGCATACTGCGTCTTACCATTCATGAATGTCGCGAAATAATGCCATCCAACTCTTATGTTCGACTAATTGTTAATGGCACAGAAAAGAAGAGGTCGGCTATTGTAAAAAGAAAAGCCAACCCAAAATTCGAAGAACCTTACGAAATCATTGTATTGGACAAGACTACTTTTTACTTGCGCGCGGAAGTAAGAGATGATAGCGAAGACGATAAATTACTTGGTGTATTTTCGACTTATTTACCAGACATGCTTCGATTACAAGAGAAAGACGAAGGCTGGTGGAATTTGTCGGTAGGAGACGAGCAAAAAAGAGGTCAATTGCGTCTCAGTGCTGTATGGAAGCCTGTACTTATGTCGTCTTTCTCTGACTATGTAGATGGTCACGGATTTGAAGGTAACTACTTTTAAATAGCACATGGTATAACGTCACTTATATATATATAATAGAACCTCCCATTGGTGTTGTTCGATTCACGTTTTGGGAAGCTCGCGATCTTCGTAATGTGGAAATTGTTACAAACGGCAAGAGCGATCCTTATGTTCGTGTTCTCTCTGGGCATCAAGTGCGCGGTCGAACAGAGGTCATTGATAACAATTTGAATCCTGAATGGGGAGAATCACTTTATATACCCTTGCATTCGCTCAGAGAAAATCTCGTGTTAGAAGTAATGGATTGGAACGCAAAGTCAAAAGACAAGACACTAGGATCAATCGAATTTAAAGTATCCGATATTGTACGACAGAAAGTCGGTGATCAAAGTGTGAATCCCGATGTTTGGTATGAATCTAATGGTGTACAAGTTGACAGGTAAAAACAACATGAATTACTGCACTACTTTACTGACCCTTTGATCGTGGTTAGGTGGTCTAAGCTTCAAACAATTGAAGGCCGCTATTGCAAGGGTGATCTTCATTACTCGGCGGAATTCTTCCCTGTGTTGGCAGTTCCTCGAATTGAATCAACAAAAGAGATCCCCTTGTTTGATCTCCATAATTCCCCTATTCGGTATACACCAGAAAACTTGATCGATTTGAGCTCTTACAATTCGGGTGTCTTGAAAATCAAAATTCACGAAGTTCAGTTCTCTACTACTGTCTATGGTTACTGTCAAGTCATTGTTGATTCTTTGTTGCCATCGTATAAAACGGCCAAGCTTCGCGGACAAAACCTTCAGTTCAACGAAGTGGCTGATGCATTTATCAAGGAGGCGGATTTCTCTCGCATCGCTATTGAAGTGAAGAGCGCTTATACTACTGAGAAGGACATTCATACATTGGGCCACTGGCTTGATACGGGTGCGGCTGTGATTCGTCGCATTATTCGACGTAAAAGATACCATAAAAGTAATGATGAAGACGATGAAGGTTTCTGGTTCAATTTGATGGGCACCGGCTCACCAGCAAGAATTCGATTAAGTTTCGACTTTACACCACTAGCGAATTTCAACTTAAATCCTGACGAAAGTCTAGACAGTAAGTTTAAAAAATGAAAAACCGAAAAGAAAGTCCATCCTAAAGCTACTATATAGATCAAGGAATTTTGAATGTGCAACTTCTAAGCGCACATGAGTTAAAAGCTGCGGATAAATCAGGCACAAGTGACCCTTATGTCGTTTTCACAGTCAATGGAGAAAAGGTGTATCGAAGCGAAATGATTAGGAAAACTTTGAATCCAACATGGACAGGAGAACGTTTCTCTGTGCCCATTGTAACGTTTTTCAAGAATAATGTTTTATTTATATTGATTTCTGTGATATATAGCAATCGAGAGTTACTGCCAGTATTCGTATAGAAGTATTTGATTGGAATCATGTTCGTGGCCATCAGCCCATTGGTTCCGGCGGCATTACTCTCCGTGGCGATGCTGTTCAAAGCTTTGAAGCCAACACTGTGGATATACCGCTAGACGGTGTAGCTGGTGTAAGTGGATATGTCAAGGTCAAGTTTACATGGCATCCACAACTTCTTGCTCATAAGAAAGAACAGACAACTGTTATGAGCAATACAAGGACATATCTGCATACCGATTTGAACCTTGAAGCATCAGGACCTTTGCAACGTGTTGAGACTAACGAAAGTAGCCATCAAACAGTCGGTACCCTAAGTCCTTCTGTATCAGCTGGGAGACAATCGCTTGAGACGTCCTCACTTGTCAGTTACGATGATTCTGTTTCGATTGCACCATCCTCTTTCGAGGTAAGCGATGCTACTGGCAGAGCTGGTATTGTGACAGTGACACTTGTGGAGGCGCGAGGTTTAAGAGGTGTAGATAAGAGTGGTACCAGCGATCCCTTTGTTCGAGTTAAAGTTGGAAAGCATCAAGTTTATAAAACTAAAGTGAAGCCTAAAACACTTGCTCCTGAATGGTAAGGCATATATATATATATGTATATTCCACCCATTCTCCCTCATGACAGAGTTTACTTAGGAACGAGACTTTCACACACGGGGTTGGAGGAGAACCATTTATGTTTGATTTTAAAGTCAAGGATCACAACAAAATCAAATCAGCAGTGGATTTGGGACAAAGCCGGGTCAATATATGGGACTTGATAAAGGTGGATGTTCCTGGAGGTGACACATTTAACCAATGGTTACAATTATTCCCACCTGGTAGTGGTGAGCTTTTAGTAAATATCAAGTTCAGTCCTACAATGTAGAATATTCCTGTAGTATTAATAAAACCACTCATAATACTTTATTGCCGACTCTTCTTTATGAGAGGTTGCTTTTGCTCAAGTTAGACGATAATGATGGCGAATTGAACTTACGGATGATGTAATGCGATAACTGGAAGACGCCACTTTTAAAAAATTAGCCGGTGGTCGTGTTTAAACTGAACCACCGATTAGAAATGCCCAAAGAGTAACACGATCAACGATTCTGCTGTTTTCGTCCAATATGAAATAAAAGGGGTTTGTGTTTGTCATTCAGTTTTTTCATTATAAAGCAGACAAGTGTTTCTCTCTACTTTGAATTCAAACGGTATTTATCATGATTCTACTTGTCTAAATGGTTTGTAGCAATAAGTAGGCCCTCTATCATCATTTCATTTTTAACAAATAAAAGCCAGATTTGCTGACTAAGTTTCCGTGACTATTAGGGGATATAGCAATCTCATTGTATTTGTCAGTGAAATGACGCAAAATCTTTGTACAAATTCGCCTCTCATTTTTTTTTGTTCTCTTTCTTTTATTAATGCTTCTTAAAAGCTTTTCTCACAGGTTATTAAGAACAAGAGCAACACAAACTTTTTTATCCAACAAGCACTATTATTCAATCATGTCCACTATGAAAGCTGTTTATATTGACGAACAAGGAGGCGTTGAAAAACTCATTTACGGTGAACAACCTTACCCCAAATTGACCGAAAAATCCATCATTGTCAAGAACCATTATGCCGGTCTTAACTTTATTGATACATATCAAAGAGGTGGTCTTTACAAAGTAAATGTTCCTGGCTTTATTTTGGGACGCGAAGGGTAAAAATAGTAATAATAAGAAAGGTATGAATTGAAAACTGATGGATAATCTTTAGTGCTGGTGAAGTTGTTGATGTAGGAGCTCAAGTAAAAGATGTCAAGGTCGGTGATCGTATCGCTTACATCAATGACTTCTCCTATGCTGAATATACCGATGTTTCAAGCGGTTCCTATCATAGATTAAATGACGATATTAGTTTCGAAGAAGGTGCTGCCCTCGGTCTTCAAGGCTTAACTGCATTGACAATGATTCGCGACGCGTATGCTGTAAAGAAAGGTGATGTTATCTTGGTCCACGCTGCTGCGGGTGGTGTTGGCCTTTTATTAGTTCAATTGCTTCACCATTTAGGCGCTACTGTAATTGGTACTGTAGGTTCAGATGAAAAGGCTAAGCTTGCAAAAGAGCACGGTGCTGATCACACAATTGTCTATACCCGAGAAGATATTGTTGAACGCGTCAATGAAATCACCAATGGTCAAGGTTGTCACGCTGTCTTGGATGGTGTTGGAAAAGATACTTTTGATGCTTCTATTGCTTCTACCCGTCGCTTAGGTACGCTGGTCTCATTTGGTAATGCTTCTGGCGCTGTCCCACCTGTTAGCCTTTTCACATTAACACCTAAGAATCTCAAGTTAATGAGACCTGGTTTGTTTGGTTATTTGACAACACCCGAAGAATCTCACAAGTGGTGGTCTGAGCTCTTAGATTTATACAGCAGCAAAGCCTTTAAGATAAACATTCACAAAGTCTATAATTTAGAAGACATCAAACAAGCACATATCGACATTGAAAGTAGAAAAACTACAGGAAAACTTGTCATTAAAATCTAAATAAAGTTTCCCGCTAGGGTACAAAATCATGCAGCCTTTTTTTTTTTTTCTTTTTTTGTTTTCTTTCTTCCTTAATTATTATTAATTAACATGAGCAAAATCCTTAACTACGGCTCAGTGAATATTGACGAGTTTTTTACTGTTCCTCATATATGTAAATCGGGTGAGACTATGTCTTCTACGGGCTATGTTGTACGCGCCGGCGGAAAAGGTACGGTATTTCAGCGAAATGACATGCGTATAAACAAAAACTGACAACAGCGACACGTTAGGTGCTAATCAGTCCATTGCATTTGCAAAGGTAAGTCCTCATATTGGCTGCGAACAATGGTCTATAGTTATTTTTATAGGCTGGTGGACGTATTTATCACGCAGGTGTGTTTGGACACGACGCTAGCTGGGTATGTTAAAGAAATTTTTATAAAGATGGCTCACATTAAAAGAACTTATAGGTCCGAGAATTTATGGCTGACAATGGAGTTGATATGAGCTTCTCTCGAGTCAATGAAAAGGAGGTAAAAGAGCAAAAAAAAAGAAAAGAAAGAAATCAAAAATAGTAATTCTTCCCACGAAATTAACCAGAGAAATGGAAGAGCCTTCATCCAGGTTAGCAAGGATACAGGTGACAACTGTATCGTTCTCTATCCCGGAACCAATGCCACATATACTGTGGAAGAAGCTGCTACTGTATTAAAGTCCTTTAAAGCAGGCGACTGGATCGTTCAGCAAAATGAAATAAGTAACGGTGGTGGTATTATGAAACTAGCGGCTGAAAAGGGACTTTGTATTTGCTTTAATCCCGCCCCATTAACAAAGGGCATTCTTGATGAATTTCCGTTTGACAAAGTAACCATTCTAATTGTGAATGAGCATGAAGCAGAGTCTTTATATCGAGAGCTTGGAGGAACAAAAAAAGCTCAAGGCTTGGATTTAGCAAAAGAGATGTTAGACATGTTTACTACCCTGGAAGGGATTGTAATTACATTGGGCGGAGAAGGTGTAGTTGCTAAATTTAGGGAAAACGGCATTACTCAGGACTTTAAGATTCCTTGCAGAAAAGTAGCTGTCAAAGATACAACAGGTGCAGGAGATACATTTGTTGTAAGCATTATCATCATACATATAGAGTGTTAAGTAACACATCATACTATTAGGGCTATTTCTTGTCTGCTTATGTTCGTGAAGAAAAGAAAGAGTTATTTAAGCGAGTTGAATTAGCCTTACAAGAAGCTAATTTTGCATCTTCTATTGCAGTTCAACGCGAAGGCTCTATGGCATCAGTTCCTACTTTAGAAGAAGTCCATAAAGCAATGCAAGCTGAATAAAAAAAAAAAAAAAAATGGGACATTTTTCCCGCAAAAAAAAAAAAAACCACTTAATTGTAAAATTACAGGGGCGACATACACACATTATATATATATATATAGAATGTATTTGAGAGGCAACAAATAATCACTAATGAAATTAATATAATTCACTTTTTTTTCTTCTTCACTTTATTTTTTCCTCTCCAGTCCTTTAACACAATTATATAATGCAAAGTATTTTCTATTTATTATTAATAACAATAATATCGCAAGTTTTTGCTGATGATATAGCAGCAAGTACAACATTTAATCCAACTGCAACACAATCAATTACTTCGGTGGAAACAAACGGTTTTAATACCAATAACGTCAATTCATCAGCTCCACAAGAAAGCTGGTTAAAGCAACACGATAGATACGTTTTCATTATTGTACTTGCATTATTGGTATTGGCAGTTTTAATTTGGTATGTTGTTAGAAGTATTCGTGGTATGCGTAAAAGATTAGCTGCTGAAAACCAAGGGCAAATGATGATGATGCAAAACACACAAGGCTTTCCAGAGCGTGTACCTGTAGATAATAGTGGTTTTCAAAAGATGCCAGACTATCCTACCACTACTCAACAACAAACACCACCATATTCTCATCGCTATTAATTACTACCAATTACTGCTACTATATTTATCATATAAAATAAATGTACAATACTTACTATATCCTTCCTTACAAGCAATGTAATTTAATTTTCTTCAGTTAGACCTCCTTGTTTTTTTTTTTTTTTTTTTTTTTTTTTTTTTTTTTTTTCCTTCTTCTATCTCTCCTTGTCGATGTAAGGCGTAGAAACAGTACTACCTATGTGCTTGTGTACCTTTCAATTTTGTTTTAATAAAAATTAGTCTCACCATCATTACTTCCATAATTGATATTTAAGCTTGTGCTAGTAATTGTTTCACAAAACTACTTGGTACTTCTCAACATCATCATCAAAAATCGTAACTTAAAAGAAGTCTATTCCGGAAGGAAAATCATGGCAAAAAAAAAAAAAAACAAAAAATGTACTGATCTGTGTCAAAATAGCGATCCCCCTTATTGATTAATTATATCACGTGATTTTTTAAACTGCGATAAAAAAAGAGGTCTCGCCGAGACTCGAACTCGGATGTAAAGATTCAGAGTCTTTCATGCTAACCAATTACATCACGAGACCTGTTTTTGCGAAAATTTTTTTTGGTTTAATTTAATTATTTTTTTTAAAAATCACGTGATTATCACGTGATAATAATGTTTATCCCACTTTTTTCGTGTTCTTCTTGAACTAAAGAGTTGCTATTTCTACCATCAGAAAGAATAGTAGGAGTAAATTTCTAGAACTCATTTTTTAACAACAAATTTAGCTGTATAGAAGAAGGTAATTTTTTATGATAGTTTCTGCAAGTATGTATTTGGAAAAAAGAGGGCCAATCAAATTGAATAATATGCTAGTGAAGAAAATCCTCCTGGGGCCATGAAACTCAGGTGCTGATTGTTCTTCTTTACCTCTTTACTAATCAACATAATGGTAAGCATTTCGACATGTACCACAATACTGTTCCGTTGTAGTGATTTACATTGTTTGTTTACATTTGTAGTCTTCTGCAGTTATTATGGGTTTTGTGGTGGCCGGCGCAGCAACTGCTGGTCGACTTGGTATCAAAGCTTTCCAAGAATATCAAAAGTTACCCAAGAAACCAAGAATTTCTAAGTTTTACAAAGGCGGTTTTGACCCTAAAATGAATAAAAGAGAAGCTGCTTTAATTCTTGGCATTAGGTAGATAATGATTAGATTTTTTTTTTTTTTTTTATATATGTATATACAGTGCATAGTACTCATTTAGAAAATAGAGAATCTCAAGCAACTAAACAAAAGATCAAGGAAGCTCATAGAAAAGTTATGTTACTTAACCACCCTGATCGTGGAGGATCACCTTATTTAGCTTTAAAGATTAACGAAGCAAAAGACTTTTTAGAAAACAAGGTCAAAAGATAAACCAACTCTTGTATTATAATAAAGAAGCTCAATTAGATATGATATAGTAGGAAGGTATCTATTGTCTATTATTATTTCATTTTAGTTGGAGTAGAAGGAGGAGGATCCAATCCTAATCTAGTAGCGCGTCTAATCAATAGTCTTTCAGTACGATATTTTTCATAGTATCTCTCCATGGTATCTAGTTGTAGAAAGCGGCGATGTGTTGATAGTAATATGTTTTTGAGCTTGGAAAAATCACTATACTTTTCATCCAGACAATCAATGACACCCCAGCCAAAATCACGACCCAATTTAATTGTATTATTTATCTGAATAGGTTTACCAGATTGTGGATCCTCTTCATAGGCGACAAAGGTAAAAGGAACTGTATAAAGATAATCCAGTATAGATTGGGTTTCGTAATCTTCTTCTTCATAATTGTATTCAGAGAGTAAGTCTTGAAGTGACGACTTTTGATCGTCTTCTTGTTCCAAAGGCATGCAATACACTGGAATTTTATGAGTTGTAAAGATATCTTGAAGGACTGATGGCTTTAATCGGTTTCTCTGTGCTAATGTTAAACTATCTGCTTTTCCAATTACTGGAATGACATTGACACGCTTTGTCAATTTCTTCAAAATACGAATATCGAATTCGTCTAATGCAGGTTTTTTGGGATCAATGAAATAAATACAACAGTGTACTTGTGTGTCCACTGCTTTTGTGTTGCGCTTCACTTTTGATTCCTAATTTTTTTTTTTTTTTTAGTATGACAAAAATTATTAGTTATAATTAATACAGTACCTCTTCTAAAGTCAAGTCAAATTGATGTTCTATGTATTTAATGATATCATGTAGCTGCCTATCTACCAAGAATTCTGCACTGAAACCAGGTGTGTCGATTAAAGTCAAAATAATATGGCTCTGATCTACTTGAATTTCTTTAGACACTGTATAAGGCTGAGTCGTTTTTTCAATAGGGCCCCGTAACTCGTCTTCAGTGAAAGATACGGTTTCGCTTATAGCTGAATCTCGTCGTCTTTTGTTTGTGGTAGTAGGACGCTGTTCTTCTAGTGACTCGAGTAAAGTACGTAAAAATGAAGTTTTACCAACTCCTGAGTATCCGACGAGCATAACATTAAAGTATGAAATAAGGTTTTTCCTGGACCTTGTTGGTGTCATAATAAAGAAGAGAGACAGAAAAAAAAAAAAAAAAAAAAAAAAAAAAAAAAAAAAGAAAATACAAAACAACGGCTATAGTACTCTGCTTTTCTTGTGTAACAATTACAATGTAAGTACCTTGTAAGCATCACTTTCATTATGATAATCAAGTATTATTATTATTATTATTATTGAATGAGGATGCTAAATTATACAGTAGTAATAAAATCTAATAAATAAGAGTAAAATATAAACAAAACGTATAAAATATGTATAAATGTATGAGTGTGGTATGTATAGATAAGCAGCGTTTTACAAGTACATTGTAGGCTGGTAATATATGGGCGAGGCTGATGAGGGAGGTGGTGTAGGTATTCCTATAGATGGATAGTAATAATAACCATACCCTTGCTGCTGCTGTTGTACACTGCTTGGTATAAAAGGAGGAGCATAGATAGATGTTAGAGAAAGCTTACGGTTATCTTGCTTATTGTTATTCGTTGTAGGATTCCAGAACCCTTGTTGTTGTTGTTGTTGTTGATAGTGTAGGTTTATACTTGAGCGAGATTGTCTTGGTTGTTGCTCATAAGTAGAAGTCATGTCTAAACTACCTACACTAGTCATTCTACGTACATGATTGTTTATAGGATAATAAACATGATATTGCTGTTCATCAAGTGACATTCTTTGAGTCAAATTACATACTTTCTCAATATTGTTCCTGGGTTGATCTAGTGAAGTAGAACGTCCACGTTGAAAGGATTTTGTAGTCGTAACCACTTTAAGTAGTTGATCTGCATACTTTTGTAATTCGCTAATAGGTATACTCAAGTTAAAATTATTAAGCTTAAGAAACTCTATTTCGAGATTATTTAATTCTTTTACTGGCAAGCCGCCTACCTATGAATAACAATACATTACGAATGATTACAAGCCACGTATGAATTGGGCACTTACTTTAGCATATCTTGTATTTGTAAAGAATACATCACTAAAGAATTTAGAAGCAACCATAACACCAGTTATAATCAATCGATGAATATTGAATGAATCAATAGTAAAAGGTTTTCCAGTTAAAGAGATAGAGTTCTTAGACATTCGATCAAAATAAACCAATAGACTCAAGAAGCATTCATTAGGGCAAGGGCAATATTTTAATATTCTACACAAGTAAGAATAGATATCAATGGAAGGCACTATTCTAGCATGAAACCGGGTATATACCGGTGTCTTTTGTTGTTGTTTATTCAATATATCATTTGCAATAGTCATTCTTTCAAGTAATGATGAAAGCAATCTAATTGTTTCAGTCGTTGGGTACTTTGCTAAATCAAACTGTAAAGGTAACATGAATTCAGTTTAATTTACAACAAAAAAAAAAAAAAAAAAAGGAAAAAAAGAAAAATAAAAAAATTTCTCAAGTGCATGTAAGTACAGTATGTATGTCCCCCCCTCTCTCTCTCTTGTAAAACAACAAACACAAAAAGCAATAACATCATACATCCACGTGACTTGGAAGTAACATAAGAATAACATTATCAATGTTAGGTGAATATAAATCTTATTACATTGAACCATCTTGTGAGACAGTCCTAAAAATATATCATTCATTTCCTTTAAACACGCTAACGAATTCATTGGGGGTGGACTAGCTTAAAAGGAATGCTGCCACAAAGTGTACAGCTGAGCACGACGCTCTCATCACCTGATCTTCATGATCTTTTTATAATAATACAAAGTAAAATAGATCAGCCGTTTTATTTTTTTTGGTAAGCCCTTAAAATTGATGAGGATACGCGTTATCAATAAAGGAAGAGTTTAACTTCAAATTACTCGCGACAACTTAGTTATTACTATTTGTCTGGTACATTCAATCTAGAACATAAACATATTAGCTCCATAAAAATTATGCTGTGCCTGGTGATGAGGACAATGAAAATTAAGGTACGACTTTTGAACTATATCTTGTATGACTCTATTTGTAAAGCAAATAACCTAAAAAAAGTAATCTGTGAACTATCTTGATGCACCTTTATGTGTGAATTGATGATGTATAAATATGTAGACAAGGGGTGCGGTTTTGTTTGATACAAAGTTATTACCAATTTGGATATGTATTAATTTATTCAATGGTGTTACAAAAAAAAAAAAGGAGAGTCACTATGAAAGATCAAGATCTTTTGCCTTGCAACTATCAAATCAACGTTTGAAATTAGATGATTCTTAAACAAAAGCAAGTTTTCTAATTTTTTATTTTGGAGATATGACAAAAAAGTGTATTGTATATGATTAAAATGAAATAAATATTTAATAGTTGTCTCCAACAAATGCACGGGCATTGCGGAACATCTTCAACCAAGGACCTGCTTGACCCCAGTTTTGTTCAGCGGGATACCATGAGTTACTTTCCTTCAAAACGACACGTTCAGGGTGAGGCATCATAATCAATACACGACCATCAGGGGAAGCCACACCAGCAATACCTTCAGGAGAACCGTTGGGGTTGAAAGGATACTGTTGAGTAACATTACCATAATTATCGACATAGGTGGCAGCAACAAGTCCTTCAGATTTGAACTCTTGTGCTTGAGAATCAGTCTTGAAGTACGCCTTACCTTCACCGTGAGCAACAGCAATAGGCAACACAGAACCTTCCATGTCCTTGAAGAAAATAGAGTCGGCTTTTTGGATCTTCAACAAAGTAGTACGGCCTTCGAATTGATCAGATTCATTACGACCGAAACGAGGCCAGTTATGTGCACCAGGAATAAGTTCAGCTAACTGACTTAAGAATTGACAACCGTTACAAACACCCAAGGAGAAAGTGTTGGGACGAGCAAAGAAGTCAGCAAATTCTGCACGAGCACGGGCATTCAATAAGATAGTACGGGCCCAACCAGAACCAGCACCAAGAACATCACCGTATGAGAAACCACCGCAAGCAGCGATACCAACGAAACCCTTTAAGCTCACATTACCAGAGATGATATCAGTCATGTGAACATCAACGGCCTCAAAACCTGCCAAGTGGAAAGAGAAAGCCATTTCAATTTGACCATTGACACCTTGATCACGCAAGATAGCAACCTTAGGACGATCTGCCTTGGCAGCAACGTTAAATTCTTCAGCGGGGTCAAATGTAAGTTGGTATTGGAGACCAGGATCAGCAGCATCCAAAACGGCATCGTATTCTTGTTGAGCACAAACAGCATTGTCACGAGCGGCTTGCATCAAATAGGATGTCTTAGACCAAGCACGGAAGAGATCAATACGTGAAGCGCTATAGACAACATCTTCACCCAATTGGAAACTCAAGGTATCTTTGCTATCGTGTTCAGTAACAGCGCCCAACTTGTGCAAGGCAGTGGCGGGGACACCAGCTTCAGCCATCAAGTTGCTAAATTCTTCGAAACGAGCAGATTCAATTTGAACAACAGCACCCAATTCTTCGTTGTAAAGAGCAGCAACTACATCACCACTCTTGGTAATACCATCCAATTGAATCTTGGCACCCACATGGCCGGCGAAACACATTTCAGCAATTGTAGCAAACAAACCACCATCGGAACGATCGTGGTAGGCCAATACAAGAGGCTCACCATTGACTTCTTTGACACGTTGCATAGCGTTGAAGAAGTTCTTCAACAAAACAGCGTCTTCTACATCAGGGGCTTCATGGCCAATTTCCTTAAACACTTGAGCAATGGCAGAACCACCCATACGTTGCTTACTATTGGCCAAATCAATCAACACGAGCTCGGTATTGGGCTTGTTCAAAAGTTGAGGTGTGAATGTGTTATGGTTGTTTACAACAGCACCAAAGGCAGTGATAATCAACGAAAGAGGAGCAGTGACTTCGTTGCGTTGACCATCGGCTTCCCACTTCATCTTCATGGACATGGAATCTTTACCGACAGGAATAGCAATGCCCAACTTGGGACAGAGGTCAAGACCAATGGCTTGAACAGCGTCATAGAGACCAGCGCCTTCACCTGTGTGATCGGCAGCACACATCCAGTTAGCAGACATGATAACGTCCTTAATATCCTTGACATGAGCAGCGGCCAAGTTAGTAAGAGATTCACCGACAGCCATACGAGCAGAAGCAGCTTGAGAGATAAGAGCAAGAGGTGTACGTTCACCCATGGCCATAGCTTCACCAGTAATAATGTCAAAGCCCAAAGAAGAAGTAGTGACGGCAACATCAGCAACAGGCACTTGCCAAGGACCAACAAATTGATCACGAGCAACTAAAGCAGTGATGGAACGATCGCCAATAGTGACCAAGAAAGACTTGGAGGCAACAGAGGGTAAATGAAGGACGCGAGAAGCAGCTTCAGCAAGCACATCATGTTGGCCAGGGAGGTAAGTTTGAAGTGTAGTGTCGAAGGGTCTTCTGAAGGGCTTTTCAGTGACGGCCTTACGAGACATCTTGGGAGGCTTACCAAAGAGAACGGGCATGGGCAAATCAATAGGGACATTGTTCAAAAGTGGGTCACGCACAACAAGACGCTTCTCGGTGGTGGCGGTACCAACGACAGCATAAGGACAACGTTCACGAGCACAGAAAGCTTCGAATTGAGCCAATTTGTTAGGAGACACAGCCAAGACATAACGTTCCTGAGACTCGTTACACCAGATTTCCATGGGGGACATAGCAGCATCATCACAAGGCACTTTACGCAAATCAATATCAGCACCAAGATCACTGTCATGAACGATTTCAGGTAAAGCGTTGGAGAGACCACCGGCACCGACATCGTGAATGGATTCGATAGGGGTTTCTTCGCCAAGTGCATTACAGGCATCAATGACTTGCTGCACACGACGCTCCATTTCGGGATTTTCACGTTGGACAGATGCGAAATCTAAATCAGCACTGGATTGACCCGATGCCATGGAAGATGCAGCGCCGCCACCCAAACCAATCAACATACCTGGACCGCCCAATACAATCAAGTGAGATCCGGGAGCAATGGGCTTTTTAAAGACGTGGTTGGGACGAATGGAACCAACACCACCGGCAATCATGATAGGCTTATGGTAACCACGGACTTCGTTGGTGGTTTCAGTGACAGGGACGGTTTCGGCAAAGGTACGGAAATAACCTGTTAAAGCAGGACGACCGAATTCGTTGTTGAAAGAGGCACCACCAAGAGGGGCTTCCATCATGATATCGAAAGCAGAGGCGACGTGTCCAGGTTTACCGAAATCAGTTTCCCAAGGTTGGACGTTGTTAGGGATAAGCAAGTTGGAAACAGTGAAACCGACAAGACCGGCCTTAGGCTTGGAACCTTGACCGACAGCACCTTCATCACGGATTTCACCACCAGAGCCAGTCGAGGCACCAGGGAAAGGTGAAACGGCAGTAGGATGGTTATGAGTCTCGACCTGTGGATATAGGTGAATATCGCTTTACATACATCCCTCCCACATATATATATGACTTACCTTTGCAAGATAATGGACTTCTTCTTCAAAAAGTTCGTAAACGTTGTTGTCTTTAGGGTTAGGAGCAAATCGAGTGGCATTGAAGCCCTTAAGGACAGCGGCATTATCGGAATAAGCAGAAAGAGTGGCGTCAGGATGAGACTTGTGTGTATTTCTGATCATGCCGAAAAGGGAATGAGGCTTCAATTCACCGTCAATGGTCCAATCAGCACCGAAAATCTTGTGACGACAGTGTTCAGAGTTGACTTGAGCAAACATGAAAAGTTCGACATCTGTAGGGTTACGTTGAAGACCCGACTTTCCATCCTTACCGACGAAGGCATCAATCAAATAATCAATTTCATCTTCTGCAAGAGCTAAACCGAGTGTCTTGTTAGCAACTACGAGCTTTTCACGAGCATCGGCATTGTCACCAGATTGAGATAACAAATCAACCACGGTCAAAGGAGCAGGTGTACCGTGTTTAAAGACGCTTTCGGGTTCAGGTAAAGTGAGCGCGATGGATTGTGTCATACGATCATGAATTGAGTTGACAATCGAGTTGAGCTCAGCGGGTGATAATTGTGAGGCATCTTCTTTGACAATACGGTAAGCAATACCACGTTCAATACGTTCAACATGATCATAGAGGTTACAGAGATGGGCAATGTTGGTAGCCTTAGAAGACCAAGGAGAAATGGTACCAGCACGAGGGGCAACAAGAATGACAGTGGCGTCGGGTTGTTGTTGGTTTGTATTTAAAAACGACACAATAGCTTCTTCTTCCTTGGGTTCCATTGTATAATAGCCGTAAGTTAATAAGTTACGCAAGATTTTACCAGGTTCTGAAGAGGCATTCAAAGCATCTTCTTGGCCAGGACGGGCTTGAACAAAGTGAACATTGAGAGCGGAAACAGAAACTGCTGAAGGAATAGATTTTTGAACATCTTTCAAAACACTAACACTCTTGGAAGTGGAGAGAGCGCATGTGCCAGGAAGTACCAACATTTTTCTTTGTTGAACGAAAACGTTTATGTGAGTATAACTAAAAAAAAAAAGAGAAATGAAAATTAGCCTTTTGGACTATGTTTTCTTTTTTTTTTTTTTTTTTTTTTTTTTTTGGCTTTCCGCTTAATCTTGTTGCAAGTCCCAATGACTCAGTGAAAAAAAAAAAGATTGATATGGGGGAGGACTTGAGCCGTTCTTATTGGTCAAGAATGTCGGAGTAAAATATAAATGGGGGGATTTTATGTCAAATTGCAGGTTCTTCAAACAGATGGAAAGAGTAACTTTAAATCTGTTTTAAATCAAGGAAATTTTATTTTCTACACATTTCTTATTGATTAGCGAAACAATAAAGAGAGAAACAAAATACTCACTCACTGCCGGAGAAGTGAGAATAACGGAAAACGAAGGTGTAGATGAGAGCAGCCGAAAGAGGCTGTTTGCTTGCCTGAAAGACCTATTATAAGGGCAAAACACAACGAAATGCAGGTAGGTTGTAGCAAATTTTGGAGTATTGACTTTGCATAAGGCGGTTCGTTGTTTTGTAGTATCCTTCTATGTTCAAGAAGGTGTGGAGACTTTGTATTTTCAAGACAATCGTATAATTTCTGGTCAAATTATCGATTTTATATACGCCACAACATAATAATGAGTGCCCGAGGCGGTAATGGAGAAGGGTATGCCGATATATACACTAGATAATAAATATATGTTTTCTATATTTTCATAAGTTCTTGCTTATCAAATCACTAACACTTGGTACACGTCGATCCATACAGTTTATATTACTAACTTCCCTATAGAAGTGTCTATCTCAGTTTTGATTGTTTTGCAAACTGAATAGACAGAGAGTACCCCAAAGAAAAAAGAGCAAACAAGGCAAAATTTAAGTTAGTAAACTGCCTTGTCAAATTCATCTGTTCTATATATCTTGCTGGTTTATTCATGCTTTTAGGTCCTAGTTGACCCAATGCTAAGCTTACTTTCGACGCGCAAAATTGGGCATGCTCCAAACACTACTTCAAATAAAATATTTGTTCCTCTTAGGAGTCCTCTTTTAATCCCGGAAATTATCCTCGCTCTCCTCTCGTTTGAGAATGAAGAATCACTACTTTGAAATGAGTCTACTTTACTTCTGCAATGACATCTAAGCTTACGATAGGTTTCTCGCTACTTGTATACGATATGTTTACGCTAACGCAAGCCCTGCTTACTAATACCAGAACAGCTGAATATAATTAACTTCTTGTACAGAGTTATTAAACACAAAGAAATCTAATTGATTCTCATCCAGGAAGCCCTTATAAAAAGTCCTGTAATCCAGACAATATCTTCTTTGAAACAGTTTCGCTATTACTGCGGTAATCTAGTTTTTTTTTTTTTTTCCTAATTCTCAAACAGTTCATTTCGATATATGCTAAAAGTAAAAGAAAAAAGCCTATAAATTTAACCTATTTTGCTTATTTTTTTTTTTTTTTTTTTCTTTTTCTACTATTGATATCACTAAATAGAATGGAGAAATCCGGCTTACCAACAGAGATACTTGCTAATGTATTTTCTTATCTAGACGGGAAATCCCTTATTCACTGTAAGCAAACTTGTCAACATTGGAATAACCTCATCACTTGGTACGATGACATCATTTGGCCAAATGCTTGTCATTTAGACTTTGAAAAAATCACTGCTAAAAGTCGTCGCTTCTGGTCTTTGCATTTTCCAAAGCCTAATAACTTGCTCTCTAAACCACCTTCATGGCAAGACATGTATCGCATTACTTCTAACTGGTATCGCGGTTATGCAAAAAGCTCTTATGCAAAACCCCGCTTGACATCATCATCGACATTACAATCTCCTTTCATCGTCATTGGAGCCCCTCAAGAGCGAGGCATGTTTACTACACTGACTTTATCTCATGATAAACAGGTAGTTCGCTCAAACCCACACTATAGTATCATGATCCAGTCTCCCCTAACAAATCAGGTGTCTTATTTCCAACTTGACGGTGCTCAATCTATTGTATGTCATTACACACACCCTTCATCCAGTTATTTGGTAACAGGCGCTTTAGACGGGACAGTAAGTGTATGGGATATGGTATCTAAAACTCGTGTGCGTGTGTGGCAAGGACATCGTGGTCGAGTATTATGCGTTAGTATGAACGAACAAGGTAAATTAAATAGTACTTGTTTCGTGCATAAATTTTAATACTTCTTTTTGATTGCATAGTGGTGGTGAGTGGTGGTTCCGACAATATGATTCGTGTTTGGGATTTAGACGGTTCAAATACAAACGCATGGACAAATCACCATCGACCTGCAAGACGTGGCATGATTGATATTTCATCGTATTTATCTGGTACAAGCGAATGGTTTCAAGGGGTAGGTGAGATTGCTGTGAACGGGCATCTAATTGCATGTGCTCCTGATGCGTCGGGTCCAATCCTTATTTTTTCACTTTTGACTGGCTCTCTTGTGTATGAATTGCGATCTCATAACTTTAATAACGGAGAGTGGGTCACGGAAGATATCACGTCGTTTACCAGACTCTGTCTGACACCATTTTTCTTACTGACTAAGGGTAAGGTGGATAGCAAGGCTCTAGACCTACCTTTGGTACCAGCATCTCAGAATGTCGTATTACAGCGCAGAGAATTACACAAATCACCCATACAACAAACAGATAATAATATGCCTTCTCTGCTCACACCTCCTGCCTCTAGAATGACGCCGTATCAGCTGTACCAGTATTATCAGACAATTCAGTCACAACAACACCAAATACCCAAATCAAGCGAGTGTATTAATGTATGGGATCTTCAAACGGGTAAAATCATCTATCGGTTGTTGCCAACACTAAAGAATGCTCAACTAAATTACAACATTACTGACATTCGACTTTCACCTGATTACTCAAAGGTCTTTGCTGTTGTTGAAATAAGAGGAGTCGAAGAAGAACTTTTTTACTGGGATTTTTCTATAAAAAACAACAATGATAACGAACAAGACTTTGATATAATGGAGTTAGAGAGAGTAGTAGACCCCAACACAAGTAGAAAAAACGGTAAATCGTGGATTTGTCTTTTGTAAATAGTCTCATAATGTATACCCTTTCCTTCATTTTTACAAATCAACGTCATTTGATGAATGATGATTTCATTTTATTAAAATGCACAAATAAATAAAGTAGCAGTACGCTTAAAGTCTAGCGCCTGTAGGGAATTTCTTCATGGCTTGTCTGACACCAAGATCAGCCATGATTTCTTCAGAGCCACCAAGGATAGAAGAAAATTTGTAAGTTCTTTGCAAGGTTTCAATGGTTCTACCCATACCAGTCTTTGTGATAGCACGGCCACCAAAGATTTGACAAGCTTCATCAGAGACATCATGCAAGACACGTGTCACATTATATTTACATAAGGCAATGGGACCAGCAAGCTTGTCTGATTGTTCATTGTAACTCATATTGTTCATTTGGAAGGTGATGTTTTCGATCCACGCATGAACACTTTCAAGACTAGAAATCATTTTAGCTAACTTGTTACGGATGACAGGTTGATCAATAAGACGCTTGCCGAAAACGAGTCTTTGATTGGCCCATTTGAAGCATTCTTCGATAACAATACGACAGGTCATGGAAGCACCAGTCAACATGACCCAACGTTCATGGTTAAAGTTGGAAAGAACGACGAGGAAACCTTTGTTTTCCTTACCCAATAAGTTTTCAACAGGGACCTTGACATTGTCGAAAGTGATGTAGGCAGTACCAGCACTAGGAGAGTAAGAAGTCTTGATCAATTTAGTTTCAACACCTTCAGAACGAGGAATTAAAAGCATAGACATGCCTTTATCGGTAACAACAGCTGTGGAGAAATAGTCGGCCCAACAGCCGCCAGTAATCCATTTTTTGACACCATTGACAATGTAGTGCTTGCCATCAGCAGTTTTCTTGGCTGTAGTTCTGATACGAGCGACGTCAGAGCCAGCATAAGGCTCAGTAATAGCAAGAGCAATACGTTTTGTACCAGCAAAAACTTCAGGAATCACCTTTTGTTTTAATTCGGGTGAGCCAAAGTTCAAAACAGTGGGAGCAGAAATAACCATGCCACCAATAACACCATCGTCGAAACCACGAACTCTCCAGCGAGCAAATTCTTCATGAAGAATCATCTACCAGAAAAAAATTAAATTCATTTTTCATGCATTTTGGGAATATAACTTTACTTCATGGAAATAATCAAAGTCTTCACCTTTGACACCGCCTGGAAGAGTTAAACCATGAAGCCATGGACCAGGACCAATGTTACAGGCCAAAAGATGGTTGTCACCCAACTTTTTCATGAATTCATCTGTGGGTTTGACGCCTTCATCTTCCATTTCTCTTGCTTGAGGGGCTAATTCATCGGAAATCTTACGAATAGCAGCACGGAACTTGAAATGGGATTCACTATGATGCGTGTTAGTTTTGGTGTAGTATTAAGACATGATATCTTACGTAAAGTAAGGTGATTTGAAGCCCATCCAAGCACTTGATTCGGCATAAGGTACTTTAGAGTAAGATCCAGGTTCGTAAAATTCGATTTGAGGTTTTTCGTTAGCAATTGTACCGATTTTGTAACGGTTGTATTTGGCAAGGACTTCTTGACGATGAAGACCATAGAATGCATCAGTGGCGTCTTGTCCGGCTAATTCAAGAATAGGAAAGGCACCACCGGGATGCATATCAATAAAAACACTCATATCATAAACGCTTGAGTCGATGATAATCCATAAGTCATCTTCAGAAGCATGTTTCTTGACTTCTTCTCTGGTGAAAACTTTAAGAGTCATTTTAGTGTAAGTGTGTAAAATATGAAAAAAGAAAAAAAAAAAGAGAGAGAGAGAGGAATACGAAATACCAAAAAGAAATATAAAAGCAGTATTTATGATTGGATGAAAGGTGGGGAAATTTTGATAATTTGTGATGAATAATTTTTTTTATATTAATTGTTTTGCCCTGGTCAGGTTCGTTCTGGGAAGAAGAAAAAAAAAAAAAATACTTGTATTATTGCTTCATGCGGTGAGAGTTTGTGTACTAACTTTCCTTTATCATAGAGTTAACAAAAGCAGAAGAGACCTGGTTCCAAACAAAAGGCCATTTAGCATTTACTCAGCATTTTATGGCATTTTGTATATGCAATATTCCTGTGACTTTCCATTTGGTCAATAGCTTGCTGGAGAAAAGCTGCACTCTGAGTCAAGAGCCAGAAATGGTCTGCTCTTTCTTCTTCTATTCAACAATTACAACACCGTATATCCTACACAAACTACTTAAGATATTGATATACTATGGGCAGTTGATCTGAATAATCACATGTCAAATATAACCACACTCCGTCCAGTTTCGATTTTTACTCCCCGCAGTAGTATATAAATTTTACAGTGTCATTAAATGCTAGAAAATTTAGCTTTTGACCTGACCAAAAAATCAGAATCGTTAAGAAACAACAGATTGTCAATTGAAATTTTTCCAAGTCATTTTAGTACATCAGATTTACTCAAAATGAGCGTTTCCAAAAAGTTCATTTTGAAAATATTTAGGGGCGACGGATTTTCATCAAAAGCTATTTTTACGAGAGAACGCCAGGGCGACGGTTTCCCAAAAAGCCAAGTCTTGGGGCGACGTTTAATGCTTCTCTTATATTTGTTCTGAGTGGATTTTATTTCAAGTAAAGATGTAATGTATAGTGGTAAAGTAGTGTTACAGATTAATTATATATTAAATAGGATACAAGTCTTTTTTTTTTTTTTTTTTTTTTTTAAAAAGTTTTTTTTTTTTTTTTTTTTTTTTTTACAAGCATTATTTAGTTTGCTCCTTCTTCAACATCACCACTTACTTGCTTCTTTTCTTGAGCAGAATAATCATGTTCCGAAGCAATTGATTGGGCTTCCGCTTTGATTTCGTCGCTAGCAAACAAAAGATCAACCTGTTCCAATGAAAGGCCTTTTGTCTCAGGGAACCAAAAGTAAACCATGGGAACAAAAAGTAGATTGAAAAAGGCAAACAAAATGTATGTCCAGAAGGTAATATATTGGAAGAGAACAGGCGTAATCATAGCCACTACAAAGTTACCCAGCCAATTCGCTGCAGTGGAGAAGGAATTTCCCTTTGCACGAAGAGCAGTAGAGAAAATTTCTGCGGGGTACAACCAAGACATACCAAGCCAACTAGCACCAAACACAAAGTTATACAGCATAGTAAAAGCAACTGCACCATTCGCTGCTGCAGAAGAATGTCTGTCTGTGTTTGCTTTTTGACAACCAGCAACACAAACAAGCGTAATTGTTTGGGCGACTAATCCCCATAGCATGATTTTTCTACGTCCAACTCTCTCTACAATATATACAGGAAGCAAGGCACCGATAAAGTACACGATAGAATCTACACCGGCCATTAACATGGCCATTGTGGTATCAAACCCTGCCTGAGTCATGACATCTGTCAAATAATACGTGGTGACCTATTCAATAATACAATATTTTAGTCTTACACTCTTATTATATAAAATTTATATACTATTACATACATTAATACCACCCAATTGTTGTATTATTTGACTAAGCATTCCAAGCAAAACTCTCTTGCGATTATTGAATTTACCTTTAGAGAACAAATCCTTATACGAAGAGATCATTTCCCGCTTTTCGAGTTCAACACCTTCTTTAATTTCTTCATATTCAGCAATGCAACGAGGATGATTGACATCACCTTCCGTCCACAATCGCGACAAGACATCTATAGCTTCTTCGTCTTTACCGTGAGCAACAAGCCAACGAGGGGATTCAGGTAATATAAAAGTGCCTGCAATTAGAACCAGTCCAAACACGTTTTGGAAAGCTAAAGGAAATCTCCAGGCAAACTCGCCAGCAACAAAATGAAGCCCAAATTCTAACCAGTAGGCAATACCAACACCAACAACGATCAAGGCGCATTCAAAACAGACGTGGGCACCGCGACCCACTGGAGGTGAAATCTCTGATTGATACACAGGCACAGTGGCTGTATTCATCCCGTTTCCAATACCGGTGATAATACGAGCAACGATGGTCATAGCAAGATTCTGTGTTGCGGTTTGAAGGATAGCACCAATGATAAGAATGGTGCATCCAACACGAATAGTGTTTTTACGGCCCAACATGTCACCCAATCTACCAGTAGATAAAGCGCCAAACATACAACCAATTTCGTACAATGCTACGAGGGCACCAACGACAGCAGAGTTTGGGTTTCCCATAAGATCAAGAAAATGCTGATTAGGTACAATACCTGACATGACACCCTGATATTTATGAGTCAATAAAATAGGCTCTGATTTATTAATCACTTATTATAACCTGATCATAACCAAATAGTAAGAAACCAACTGCTGCCAATAAAGTAGAAGCATTAAATAGTGTTTTCCCTTGTAATTTTATCATGGCTAATTTGAAAGATAAAGGAGGGGGGAAAATCAATCTTCTTCTTACCACAAGCCTATATTTATTACATGTATTAAATTTGACTATTCTCTTTATAGTATATTCGTCATGTAAAAGGGATTTTCTTTTTTGATAGTGTAATAAGGTTTTTTTAGTTTATTGAAAGATTCGGTTTTTTTCTGTTAAATTGTGGGGAAACACAAAGTCAGAAAATACAATTCTGTTAACTTTTCCCACAGGGATGTCAGACCAAAAAAAAAAAACAGAAATGTCAATTTCTTCAAAGTATTTCCTTTCTCAGTAGAAAAGAACAAAATGAGGGTCAAAATATATGCAACAAAGATTTCTCTTACGGCTTAGATCAGGATATCTATATATGTCTTTTAACAATGAAGTTACTGATGATTTAGTGATTTTCAACCGGAGATAGATAACAAAGTCATCAGAACAGAAGAATTCTATCTTGAACGCAATATTAATATTAATAACATTGAATTATAAAGGCTCATGATGTCATTTTAGCTTCTTTCATATAGTTACACACTGTAATTGTTTTGAATGTCATCACAACATAAAGTCCTATGTAGTTATAAAAGACTTAGTGTATTTACATATTCTGGTTGAAAGCCTCGCCCGAAAGCATTCCAATTCTATATAATCAGGCGTATACTCTTTTAATTTCTTCTTTTTTAACACACTTTTATATAAGTAAAGGTGGCTATATTATAACAACCAGTGATTTTGAACCCGAAGCTTGTCCGTGTCGGCTAGAGTACTTTAGAAGTTTTGGTTACAAAAGAGCCCATAAAAGAGGAAACATGTGTTCTCATTTTACAATAGTTTTGGGCTGCGAATTGAAAAGTGGCTTTTTGGAAATTCCTCCCTTTATAACTTTTATCAATTGATGTTTTTGTACTGAATTCACATTTTCATTGCCCCTCCTTTTTTTCCCCTAACAAGTTATTTATCAATCTGTAATTGACAGAAAATATGACAGCTGCTGTCGTAGCATAAAATAAAATACAAAAAAAAAAAAAAAAAAAAAAAAAAAAAAAAAAAAAACATTAAATATATGCTAACATCATTGTAAACTCATCGTGTGCCTCTGCAGTAAGAGGAGATATATTTTACTATCATGATATTTCCCTAAGTACGAGATATTTAATGAGCTTCCTTGGGGACATGTGAGCTTCAATGCATCAATGAATAGTAGTTTGGAAGAGCGAACTGATATAGATATGCTTATATCTGTTGCGGAAGCAAAAAAGCATAAAATACTTAAAGTATACATCATAGTCTTGTTACAAGTAACGTAAACGAAATAATTGACCTGTTGTGTTTGAGAGTTTCTCCTAGAGAATATGAATCGTTTTTAAAAAAAGTTTTATAGTGACATTATATTGGCTCTTTATACTTCCATGCTCTGTGATTATTCGTTTTCATAGTCCTATTCCAGAATAACTAGTAGAAAACATTGTCTAATGTATATATCGTAATGTGCTTTTCTAGTATTCTCAATAAAATATAAACGCGTCTTACTTTTGCAACCGATTGTGCCATTACGTGCTGTCACGTAATTGAAAAACACCTTTGATATTTTACTGTATAATATACGTTGACCAGCGCTTAATACTACTTTAAATTCTCCTTCGAGATCATTACTACAATACACGTTGTCTACAATTTTTTTTTTTTTTCTTCAGAAAGGATGCCGTTTTTTTCCGGCTTTTCCTTTTTCGCTAAAAAAACAAGGAATTCCAGTTATGTAAGCGTGGGGAGGGGACTTTTCTCCCCGCCTTTTGCCCTGTCTTGTATATGATTCTAAATCCGTTTTAAATCATTTTTATTTCCTATCTTTTTTTCAACGCTTTTCTATTTTCTGAATGGAACAGATTAGCAGCGATCAATGGATAATACGGGCTAGGGAGGAGTTGCCCATTCTATTCTGTCAAAATACAGAGGGCTGGGTACTTGGTGGAAAGACATATATAATTTAAGTTAAATAAATTCAAGGTTTTGTTTTAGGGACCATTTTCAAAATTTAGAGACCCTGATTTTACGCCATGTTTTGAAGACAGGTAATATATATAAAACGCAACCAACAGTTAAATTCATATTATTTAGTGTAATCATGTTAATACCGTCAGTTTTTATTGTGTTTGCTGGTTCTATTCGTTTAGTAGCGTTATCCAAAAGACAGCGATTGCCAAGAGATAAAACAGGACATCAGTTGTGTTTGACAAAACTAGTAAAATATCCCATTTATGATATTTATATTTTTGAATTCTGATCTCAAATGTCATAGTTGATACTTGTTACTTTGCTGTTGCTGAAGCTATTTAGTCTTGGAAGCGATATTCTTCAATCTTACAATATCTTCTACAACGTTCAGATATTGGCTCAGATTGTCAATATATTTGTATTCGTAAATTGACTTGCTGTTTTTCCATGTAACTTTTGCTGATGCCATATAATTCATAGGCTTTCGTACTTGTGTTGCATTATTTTGAGTATACTCGCAGTAAAGTAGGTTCTGGTGTTTTGCTATTCTACTGGCTATTTGAAATAGTTGTATCAACTATTAAACTTAGAACAATGACTATCATTCATCGAGAAATACCCAGCCAAAAAGAACGTTTTATTATTTACATAATCGAGTACATGTTGTCGACCCTTATTTTTGTGTTCGAGTGTATATCCAAACCTAGAAATAAGCGTATCGTGCTTGCAGATGATGAAGGCGAGGTACTGTTTTAATAATTGCATCACAGATATAGGTTAGACTAACCTACAATTTATTATATATTAGATGGATTGCCCTGAGGAATATGCAAACATTTTTAGTAGGATTACATTTGAATGGGTAACGCCTTTATTGAAGCAGGGTTACAAAAGCCCTTTAGTTATCGATAATTTATGGTAGAGCTTAGTTTAACTATTAATATGTCGACAAAACTAATCTTGTATATATGGTAGGAACTTACAGCCTCAAAACAAGTCAGAAAATGTCACTCGCGATTTCGAAAAGTATTGGCAAGCCGAGATAAAAAAAGAAAAGTAGGTAGAACCAAAATGTACCAACAATGTGAACAACTAACAATAATGCTTCTAGACCATCTTTATTCCGTGCTTTGTTTGCTCTAGTCCTAAAGCAGACCGTGTTAGGAGCAGTGTGTATTCTTTTTTTTGTTACAAGCTTGACACAACTACTTATGCTTATCGTTAATTATTTAGATTTGTAAAGGATGCACAGATATAAGTCAATATATGCAACCTCTTCTTCTAGGAACACTTATGAGCTGGGCTTCAAGCTATTTAACGGAAACTCCAGAGCCAGGGTATAAAGGTTTTTATATATCAGGTATGGTAATATGTCTTGTGAACAGCAAGAGTTAAATGCTGTTTTATAACCCCATTTTATAGCCGGCATGTTTCTTTTGTCTATCTCGCAAGCACTATTCTTAAACCAATACCTTCAAAGAGCAAGTGAGGCATCTGTTAAATTGCAAGCTTCCTTAACCACAGCTATTTATAACAAGACTATTGTCTTGAGTAATTCCAGTCGTCAGCAATCAACAGTAGGAGATGTAAGTATCTAAAATATGTTTTTTTTTTCTTGTTATAGCTTACAAGTCCAATTATATTAGATTGTAAATAGAATGAGTGTCGATTCTCAGCGTTTAAAAGAGTTTTATCAAATTTCTCAAAATATATGGAGTGGCCCCTTTCAAATGACGATTGCAATTTACTTGCTATGGAAAACTATGGGTCCTAGTATCTGGGCAGGTGTAAGCGTTCTTCTTTTTATTATTCCTATCAACATTTATATGGCAAAAACTATGCGTAAACACCAAAATACGCAGATGCGTAATAAAGATACAAGAGTCCAGCTAATGGTAACAGTTATGTTAGTTGGATTTGAAGAGGCACGAACTAATGTTGTATTGTAGAACGAAATATTAAATGGGATAAAAGTACTTAAACTTTATGCTTGGGAGCTCCCATTCATCAACAAAGTAAGTTTTTATTAAAACCAAGTGCAAAACATTCATTTATATATTTTATAGATTAACTATATCCGTAATGAACAAGAGCTTGTCATGCTTAAAAAAATTGGATTGCTTTCTGCATGCCAAAGTTTCACGCTAACATCTACTCCATTTTTTGTCTCTATTGTTACATTCGTTGTTTACGTTATGCTTTCCGACACTCCTCTGACTAGTGATATTGCCTTTGTTGCTATCTCACTGTTCGGCTACCTCCAATTTCCAATGAATATGTTTCCAAATGTTATTTCTAGCGCTATCCAGGCCTATGTTTCGCTTTACCGTATCCAAGATTACTTGCTTAGCGAGGAGATTGATGTAAATTGTGTCAAGAAGGAAGATTATAGGGAATTACCTAATTGGAACTATAGTATACCCCTCGTAGAAATCATGCATGCTGATATTCGATGGGACAAAGCTAGCCAGACTAACGTACTTACAGATATAAACTTGTCGGTTAAAAAAGGCTCTTTGACTGCTATTGTAGGTCGTGTTGGATCAGGGAAATCAACCCTGGTAAGCTCCATTTTAGGCGATAATTTCAAAGCCTTCGGAGAAATTACTGTTCGTGGAAGTATTGCTTATGTGCCTCAGCAGCCTTGGATCATGAACGCTACTTTAAGAGAAAATATTCTATTTGGTCTCAGATTTGACCCCGTCTTTTATGATCAAGTATTAGAAGCCTGCTCGCTCAAAATTGATATGCAGATGTTGTCCCATGGTGATCAAACTGAGATCGGTGAACGAGGAATTAATTTGTCTGGTGGTCAAAAGGCCCGTATCTCTCTAGCTCGTGCATTATATGCTCGTGCGGATATTTACCTATTTGATGATCCGCTAAGCGCGGTAGATGCGCATGTTGGTCGACAACTGTTTAAACAGGTTCTTGGTCCCCATGGTTTATTGAAAAGTAAGGCACGCATTTTGGTCACACACGCTATCTCCTACCTCAACGAAGTGGATGAAGTTATCATGCTAAAGGATGGTAGAATCACATCAAAAGGTACTTATCCGAATCTCATGGCCGAAGAAAGTGAATTATATAAATTGGTAAAAGATTTCACAAATCACCCTCAAAAACAGATAATCGATAATCCTTTAATCAGCAGAAAAAATATTGATCTTCCCGAAGACGACAATGCCACACCTGATGTTTTAGAGGAACAGTTGACCGCTGACGAAATCATAACTAGATGTCATTCTAATGCTAAACGCCGATTCAGCACCAGTAGCTCCCTTAGTCAAAGCACATTGAGACGTGCATCGGTGGCGTCATCTATATTCAAGAACTTCCGTGCGAAAGAAAGCGGTATTCCAAATACTGGACAATTAATGCAGGTAGAGGAGTCAGCTAAAGGAAAGGTGGCATGGAGTGTATACAAACAGTATATCATTACATGTTCCTTTACGGGTATTATTGCTATTCTCACGTTACAAGCTTTTTCGCAAGGCGCACAGGTTGGGTCTAACGTCTGGCTAAAGTACTGGAGTAACATGAATTTGGAAAGTGGGTCTAATAATCGCGTTTGGTTCTATCTTGGGATTTATGCACTTATCGGTTGGGTTTCTACCATTTTCTCGTTGATCCAAACTACTATTTTATGGATCTACTGTGCTATTAGATCTTCCAAATTCCTCCATAGTGGCATGCTGATATCTGTTATCCAATCTCCTATGTCATTTTTTGATACCACTCCTTTGGGTAGAATTTTAAACCGATTCAGTAAAGATCAGTATACAATTGATGAATTATTACCCCGGGCTTTCTACATGTTTATTCGCGTGTTTATTCAAGCTATTGCCATTGTGTTGGTTATTTCTGCATCTACTCCAATATTTTTGCTACTAGTTATTCCACTGGCTCTGATCTATACTACTATACAGAAATATTACATTTCCAGTAGTCGTGAATTGAAGCGTTTGGATTCTATTACCAGAAGCCCCGTTTACTCGCATTTTCAAGAAACTATTCAAGGAGTGTCTACTATCCGAGCCTACAGTCAACAACGCGTTTTTATTCGTAAAGCCCTGGTCAAACTTGATAGCAACTTGAAAGCGTACTTCACTTCACTTACGTGCAATAGATGGTTGTCTGTTCGTTTGGATTTCATTAGCGCACTAGTAATTTTTGGTGCATCCTTGTTTGCGGTAGTTAACGTAGTTTATGGCAAAAAAGTCGATCCTGGACTTGTGGGTCTTAGTATTTCATATGCATTAATTACAGCCCCTGCTTTGAATATGCTGATCCGTAGTTATACCGATATCGAAACCAACATTGTGTCAGTCGAGCGCGTAAAAGAATATATTGATCTTCCTCAAGAGAAATACAACAAAGACTTTTCAAAGCAGCAACAACAAGAATTGGACCCCTGTTGGCCAACCAATGGTAAAATTGAATTCAAACATTATTCTACTCGATATAGAGAAGGTTTGGATCTTTGCTTGAGACAAATTTCATTTACTGTGAGACCAAAAGAAAAAATTGGCATTGTTGGCCGTACTGGAGCTGGTAAAAGTTCTTTGAGCTTAGCACTTTTCCGAATCATCGAATCCGCTGGAGGAAGTATCGCTATTGATGATTTGGATATCTCTAGCTTGGATCTTTTTGACCTTCGTTCAAGATTAACAATTATTCCTCAAGACCCTGTTCTATTTGCTGGTACTGTACGTGAGAATTTGGACCCTTTTGGCACTTATAGTGACGCAGATATTTGGCAAGCACTTCAAAATTCTCACTTGAAGGAATATATTGTCTCTATGGATGGTCAACTGAATGCCGAAGTCCTTGAGGGTGGAGATAACTTCTCGGTTGGTCAAAGACAGGTTTGATATATAATATTACTACTTATTCCTTTCAGAAAAAAAAAAGAAGATCTAATATGTACTTTATCTTAGTTAGTTTGCTTAGCGCGTGCAATGCTCCGTAAAACAACTGTTTTAGTTCTTGACGAGGCTACTGCAGCGGTAAGCAAACACTAATATAAGCTTATATACAGTGTAATCTAATTATGGTGCAAAATAGATCGACATTGAAACTGATTCTATTATACAAGAAACGATTCGAAGACAGTTTGCTGATTGCACTATTTTGACAATCGCTCACAGAATTAATACAGTTTTAGATTCTGACAAGTAATTTTTTTTATCAACTGTATAACAGTTCTGTACAAAAACTAAGTAAATTCTTATAGGATCTTGGTGTTAGATAAAGGATCAATTGTAGAGTTTGATTCACCCGAGAAACTACTCCAGAACAAAACTTCTGTTTTCTACTCACTATCTAAAGAAGGAGGCTTGATAAAATAACCCTCCACTTAGTATACATATTGACCTACTATTATATTATTTACATATAGCAATAAACTAGGTACTTGTTTTCTACCCAAAATTTCCACTGGTAATTAGGAGTATACCTAGTATGTACACTACGTAGTACAGGCTCTTAAAAACATACTGGAGACTTGAGAACACATCCGAATTACTTTTGTAACTGCAAAAAATCAATAATTCATCCAAGCTACTTTCACTTTTTTACGCGAGAATATAATTATACTGACAATGAGCCTCAAGTAGTACTTGTTGTTCTCAAAGGTAAGGAGACATATGCCATCCCGTCATTTATTATGATGATAGCGATGATGCTATTATTTCCATCTATTATCTTGGTATATTTAGCTGCAAAGAACAAATGACGGCATAAAATTATAGTAAATCCACATAACAATTAACAGCCGATAATTGTGTCCCTCCATCTTCCTAACACTGTAATGAAACTTTCATACATTCTAGTAAATATAAGGGTTGATGTATCTATCATGTTTCGTCTTTAAAATTGAATTTTTATTTGTAACAAATGCATTGCTATTACGGGGTAACATCTAAACAACTTTTGAAAAAACTAGCTTATTGGTGAGCACATTGAACACCAGGTCCACCGTGACGATGATCCTCATCTTCTTCATATGCAGCTCCACCTGCTCTACCTTGATACATCTCAGCATCAGCCAAAGTTACTTCCTCAACATGTTTATCTTCGACATCAGGTAATGGGTTGCGGGCAGGTAAAATGGATTCCAATTTCTTAATTGTTTCTTCATCAGTCCAGTTAGTTTGAGGGAATTCAACCTCAAATTTAACAAAAAGATGGCCGCGATTATCAACACGATGCATGGGCATACCCTCATTAGGAACGACCTTGATCATGCCGGGTTTGATGGCTTCTCCCGGAATAATAGATACCTTGAGCACACGATCATCCAAATGAGGGATAGGGAATTCACCACCGGCCAATGCGGTCAAAAGGTTAATTTTGGCTTCAAAGATAAGATCATCTCCTTCACGGGTAAAGTGAGGATGTGTACTTTCTTGTAATTGAATGATAATATCGCCAGGAATAATTCCAGGAGCTTGATCGCCTTCGCCAGAGAATGTAATTCTTTGACCTCCACGCATACCACGTTGGACATGAACTTCGAGAATCTTTCTATCACTGACAATCTTTTTACCCAAACATTGCTTACAGCGGTCCTTTTCATTAATAATTTCACCCGTTCCGCGACAGTCAGGACAAGGTTGTTGAATTTGCTGAATCATAGGTCCCATTTGACGCATAATGATACGTGAACCTTGACCACGACACCCGCCACATACTTTAACAGCTCCTTCTTTACCACCTTTGCCATCACAGGTGGAACAAATGATGTTCTTTTGAAGGGCCAATTTGCTTGTTTTCCCAAGATAGAGATCTTCAAGACTAACTTTAAGTTGATGAATCATATCTTTACCACGACGAGGTCCTTGAGGTCCACGACGTCCACCGCCCATACCACCAAAGAAACCACCACCTCCGCCGCCAAAAAACTGAGAGAATAGATCTTCAGCGTTCATACCGCCACCAGGACCACCTTGACCGTTAAGACCTTCTTCACCATAAGCGTCATAAATTTCTTTCTTTTCAGGATCTGACAAGATTTCATAAGCATGAGATATTTCCTTGAATTTATCGCCTGCTTCAGGATTCTATTAAAGTAGATGAGTTTTTGGATTCAGGAGAGCGATCAAAGAATCATGTTTTTAATCACCTTGTCAGGATGGTATTTCAAAGCAAGTTTTCTATAAGCTTTCTTAATCTCAGCCTCGGTAGCAGTAGGAGCAACACCTAAAATATCGTAAAACTTTGATTCGACAACAACCATCTGATTAGAATCTCAAGGGGTAAAAAGAGAAAAGCTATAGTTACCTTATTTTTTTATCTTCCGCGGTAAACTGATAAGCACTCAGGGGAAATCATCGATTTTGGTTGGCCAATGCATCTTTCACACATTTTAAGATTGAAACTACTAAGCATCATTTTCTACACGCACATGGGATCAATGCTATCTCTTTTGCTGCTCTATGGCAGATTACGTTCATCCTTCTCCTTAAAAATATGAAATGTGGCTTTAATAGTAATAATATATCGTACCTTACATGCAAGCAAGTGATAAATTGTTTATAGGTATCTTGGTAATGTGAGAAACGTGTATATATTGGTTGATATTGTTGCTATAAAACGTGGAGAAACACTCGTCTTAGAGCGTATTAGAACAACTTTGTGCATGGCCATCAAAAGCGTTTACAATTAATATTGCTTGTGCCTCAAGCTACGTTGCTTCCCTGTAATGCCTGAACTCACAACAAGCTATTTCCTAAAGTAGAAATAATCCGTCTTTTGCGGGTAGTTAAAATTATTAAGTTCCTTCCCGAAAAAGAAAGCGAGTGTCTCAAAGTTCCATCAGCAGTGTCTGAAAAAAATGTTGTCTTTTAAAAATAAAAGAGGACACTGGAACTTTTCTTGTTTAGCAATTTAAAGTTTTAAATGAGTATTTTTTTTTTTTCTGAAAAAAATATTTTCCTTTCTTTCTCTTCCCTTTTCTTTTTTATTCTGTAAAATAGTATAAATGTTTGGAAAACGCGGTTTACGTTTGACACTGGATAAAAAAAAATTTTACCAGTGACTTGCATAGAGCACCAACATTCGAAACATAGCCAATAAGTACGCAAAATCCTATACAAGGGGGGTTCAAATATTATTTTTTTTTTTTTGAACAGGTAAAAGATATCATGTCAAAAAAAAAAAAAAAAAAAAAAGGAGGCGAAAAA